>JAOEHK010002878.1:0-15012 GCA_025447835.1 Labidoglobus nevermanni
GGTGTCGCGGACGACTTTGTTTAAGATCTTTACCAATAAGCGCAAGACCTCACGAAATCGCCAGGAACGTGGTATGCTTGTGCCTTCATGGAGCGATTCAACAGCGAAGGCATTCCTCAGTCAAATAGTGGTGGGCGTTTAAACGTGGATTAGCTACATTGGCCAGCAGATCGGCGATGACAGCGACGGCTCGGTTCTGAAGAAGTCGAAGAAGTCGTCGCCAATCGATTGCTAACAGGTGGACGCGTAGACGTACAAATAGTAGTAAAGCCTAAGCAATGCTGGCTACTCCACTATTCTGTCTATATTAATAAAAATGAATGTATAGAATCTCCTCCTAAAATACAATTGAAATGGGACACTGGGACTACACCTGGATCACTTCATTATTAGACGTTTCAGTCAATTAGCATGAAATTCGTACATGAAACGCCTCAAGCCGCATTGATCGGATTAAATACATTCCCTCAGCAGTACTAGCAACACACACTAGCAGCCACTTGCTTAATTAAAGATTATTAATTAATATTATCGTCTCAAAATCTCCTTTGCGGCAGCTTGCAGTTGATATGATGGTATCTCGTCGTTTTCATCGCTGGTGGGAATTGAGAGCGCATTAAATCGAATTCGCATGGCAAATCGAATCGTTCGAGACAGGGTGAAACGGCGTAATGTGTGCATTGTTCGCGAATTGCACGTAGATATGTGTTGAAACTTAATACATGTCTATTTCGAATGTTAGCCATCTGCACCCAAGGTGATTAATTGCCGAATCTTCACCAATTCAAGCGGCGTCTTCGGAAACTGGATTCCAAAGTTCATCGAAATGCATTTGCTAATGATGAAAATTCAAATTGATTTAGATGTCTCGCGAATTAGTCGTTGGAAGAACTCTAATACGCAACACCCAACTGCAATAGTTTCATACCCTGCTTACATATAGCTTCCCAACTCTTCGTGAATGTCACTATCTCGTTGATGATGAATGTGTCGGAGAAACTTTTGCAATCTTATCTCTCGTCAAGTTAAATATTTCATACTTCAGTGCAGTAAGATGCGCTCATTTCATTTCTGTTTCGCGTTGCTGCAGCAATGGCTACCGAGATAAATGTTGCTGAAGATGATGATGATAATGCATATGATATTATCACAACACACAGATTTCGATCTGCAAATATCATGATGACTAGAAGTTGAGATATGTGAATATGTTGAAGCGTGTGTCAGTTCAAATGTTGAAATCAATACAAGAAGATTCGCATTTAGCTATCGGAAGATTTTGCGACGTTATCATATGGATGGTTTTCACATGTAATTTCTTCCGCTCGTTAATTATTTATTCCTAGGAGCCAAGTGAACTTGACTTGATATGTATCTACACTCGGTCTTAGTTAGCTCCACCTAACATGCAACATTGCTTGAGGGATGCATCATGCATCATTTTCGGGTCTTTTGGGTAAATTCTCTGCGCAGCACAATTCACCTGTCAGCGCCAACTGTGAATGATTAACGCCGCTAGATTGACGGGAAAAATCACTTTCCTTCTAGCTAAGCTGCTTTCAAGTGACCCACTAATTCAAAATTCCAAGACTAGGCAATTATGATTCAAGAGATAAGGAATTTAATTAATACTCTGATATCTGATGAAATATGTATGGAGATGTATGCATGATAAGAGAAATACAATCGTATAGATCAGTCATTCCCAAAGTGAGCACTGCAGCGATTTAGGTGGGTGTTGATGGACCTTCTCTCTCAGACACATTCATAGGTTTTCCCCGTGATTATCCGTTATCCGTTATACATACGACTTGTGGCCCGGGATAGGCGGGGGACCCACGGGTATTCCCCGTACTTGTCCCGCTAAGAAATGATGTATTTTGAAAGTGGCCCGCGAGTTCAGTTGGGTTGGACATCCCTGGTCTAAGTGTAAATGAATAGGCCGGGGGCGGTATGCTAAACAAAGTTTGGGAATCAGTGGTATAGGTCAACGGCCCTCAAGTAAACTTGGGCGTTAATTGGTGAATGATATTCGCCAAAATTGCTGCCATTGCATTAACCAGTTGACGTAGCAGTCTGGGTTAAATGCTCCAACAAAAGTCATTAGCATGAGCGATGCAAATGATCCAGCAGACTGGAAATCATTGACATGCAACCATCCTCCATGTCTCTAGGACAATAAATTTTCGTCATATTTCTCATTTGCATTTCGCTACAATGAACCTCAAATGGGGAAATTGGCAAATGAAGCAGAATGAATTGATTACTGAACGCAATGTGATTCAATTAAGCAGTCGAACGAAATTGTTCCTGCCTCAACTCCACTGTGAGGTTTCTTTTATTCATCCAACAACAATGGAACAAAGCGAACAAAGTTGCTCAGCCTAGTGCAGCAGTTACAACTAGGCTTCTAGGGATTGCCTTAGGATTAGAAAAGGATTCTGTTAGGAAGCCCTAGATGTCTCAATAGTATACCCTGTCTCGTCGAGTTACATATTACACTGACAGCAAGCAAGCAAGATGATAACATATTGAGAATTGAGCGTATGCATATAAGTGGCTTACGGATCGTCCCTTTGAGGCTGGCGGGCAAATGCACACCGGCGAATGACAATGTTGATATATCACTCGCCCTTGTGGGCTGCCAACGGCGTCGGCGAATGTCTCTTCCGTCTTCCGCCGCCTGCCTTCCGATTAAGAGCGTCCATTCAGCCCCCCACTCAATGTGCCAGCCGGATATAGACGCAGAGTGAATGCGGACATCGGAGAACTGCGGTCGCGTCGTCGATCCCTTTGTGCACTTATGCATCCGCTTGCGGCGTTTCTTCGGAGATCCGTAATCTGCATTAGGATCGCACGATCGCCATGTCGATGACTTCTCAATTGATATCTTGCCGCGAGATTTCCGCACTTGCACCCGACTCAAGCGAGGGGCTGTGTGACAAATTTGCAAATTTCTCTCTATTCACTGGAGGTGAGCAATGATGAATGATCGAATCTAAATCGTCCTCTCCTTTTGTGTGTTTGCAGGTGACGGGCATCGTTGGGCGCGCTGATGTTTTAGCATGTGTCTTCTTTTTAATATCACTGTTGGCATATCATGGGTAAGTGAACCCCCATTTAAACCGCATTTACTTTACTTTGGACCAAATAGGACGGAATAGATAGATGACACATTTACGTTAGCTTTGATGTCACGAACAATGTGCAATAACACGATTGCACTTTTGCATCGTCAACGTGCTCATAGGAAGCTTTCCTTTTGTTCCTGTTTTTACAGCTTGTCAGGCATGTCAAAGTTCCACGTGAGAATATTTTAATTAAAGCGTTCATGTTTGGCATGCCGGACATGCGAAAAATTAATTGAAAACTCACATTTGGAATTTGACGATACAAAAGCGCGGATGTTGCTTATTGCATTGCCAGCGAAAATTAATAGATTTGGTTTCATCCGATAGCAAACACAACAATGTGCAATTAACTCAATTTTGTCGATCGCAACGTGACCGACATTGTTTGCTCTAGTTTCAGTTCTCCCAATTTTCATTTATATTGTTAGTATACCTAAATACGGCACTCTGCATTAGCGAAAGGATCACTGATATGATTATATTACTGATATGATTATATCAGTGATCCCATTACATATTTTTTGACCATTTTGCGGCGCTCAGCCACGTTTATCTGGACCATCTAGAAACAGCCATGCATGGTTCATCAGGTGCTGCACTAATCTCGCTGTCAACCACTCGGTAGCCCAGAGGTAACGCAAATGGCACCTGTTAGCCCACGAGTCTAGTGACTTGGGTTCAATCCTTGGCAGAGCGTTGACTACCGAGCGGCCAGCAGAGAGAGGAGAGTGTATACATCTGAAATTGCAGATATGGTTGCAGTACGCTCCTTTACGACTCCTTATCCCATCGCAATAACCCAATTCTATATTCCCTTCCAAAAACTAAGTGGCCGTACAAGGACAAAGTACTATGGGTCTAAATAGTAAGGCCTAAGTACTGCATGTGTTACACGCCCTCCAATAAACTACTCCCTGTCAAGTGCTCGGTAGCCGAGCGGTACCACAGATGCCCCACGAACCTAGTGACTTGGGTTCAATGACTGGCACATCGTAACCATTGACCATCGAGCGGCCAGTAGAAAGAGGACATCTGACATGGCAGATGTTGTTGTAGTACACTCCTCTACCTACCCCATCCCATCCCAATAACCCAATCCTATCAATGTGGCGCTACATTGGGTCAAATAGTAGAATAATAGAATTTCCTTCAGGAAATTCAAAAGGAGTCACTTGGATTTATTTAGAGGGTCACAGTACAATAGGCCTTTTAGGCCGCAGTGCTCAGGGTGAATGGTACCCGTAGACCCCCAAATAAAAAATTTAAAAAAGTGTTGCCTATGTCACACCCTGCAACAAAGCAACAACAATCACGCTGTTAGTTTATTCGCGAACGTCCTTGGTGTCCATCTTGCCCCCTCCAATACTTCTTACAATAACTTATTTAGGTACTAAATCCTAGCTTAAGTAATTCCAAACGTGGAAGTTTAATAATTGTCTTTGTTGTAGAATACTTTGAATTTACTTAAATTAATGCGCGTTGTCCTAAGATATTTCATTCAGTTTTGTCTCCACAGAATTAGAAACATTTGGACTCGCCATAAAAGGGTCACCTGTGAAAGTGAGGTTGTGGATTTGAACGCGAACATATTTCTTGTCGTCCGCAACGTGCAAAAAATGACCAAGAGGCGAATATTTTAGCACTTAAAATACACTCGACCCTTTCATACAGGCAGTGAATTTATGCAAAAAATTCAACTTGCCCCTTGTCGTTTTTCTTTTCTTTCGCTTTCATAAAGCCTGCCACTGGTTGTCTGTCGTAAAAATGCGAACTATCTTGTATTTAAGCAGCGTTGCTTCTATTATATTGTTATATAGCCGAGGAGTGTTTCACGTCTTTAAGATGCCGTCTGGAAACAGCAGATAAAAACGGCTAATAAATAAAACCAACACCAGGCCACGCTCGGAGAAATGTGATACCATATACTATACATGTTTAAACTTCTGCGAAAGTGGCTGCACAAACTGGCATGAATCATTAAAGGCCATCGGCTATATCTTTGTCATTATATTTGCCAGCTACAAGGCTCAGTTTTATCAACTGGGTAGTGAATCCTTTACCGTCTTCCCTTTTAGGATATTCTTGTCTCCGCAGAGTTGTTATTAGTTTGTTATTGCCTGTGAAGCGAACGGCGAATTAATTATGCAATATTAACATTGCATGCCTTGCTACATTCTCATCTTATTTCTTTCGTCAGTTTAATGCGTCGTTTTGTTATCCTTGCGGGTGGATAGCAAAAAGCGCGCGCTCTACTGTTGGAATGCTGGCGTTATATACGCTGTGACACAATGAGCTATTATTTCTTTAAATATTCAGTAGACGGCAAGTCGGAGGGGAATAATGTTGCATGGACACGTCACAGCAAGACACAATTCTCGGAAAATGGATAAATGCGGATATCAGGGGGACGCGGATGTGATACAACCCCGGACCGGAATTTTAAACAATCTCATAAAAATGCTAGTTGACACTATGCATAATTGATTATCTTTTTTTTTCTTTGTAATGTGGTAAAAGTGTTACAACAACGCAAACTAATTGATATTTCCAATAAATTACTTTGATTGCTGATTTTCCAATATTGCGGTTCGGTCGTAGATTGGGCGAAGATATATATGGTAGATGAATGCTGAACGCGATATTTCACAATCAACTGCATTCATTTATTCATCCAAATATTGGTTAAACGAATGCGTATGTACAGGTCCACAAAATTGAGCATAAATTAAAACGCAAATACAGCATCCAGCTGCTATGTATTCGAAATGATTATATTTCGCATGTTACAAATGGACACTAGGATAGCCTTTTACAGCTACAATAGTTTGTTTTTTGTTCAAATGTGGTAACCACATATAGTTTTGAGCAACAATATTTGATATACAAATGTGAGACATAGGTTTATGCATGAAAACATTTTATTTAGCCAGGTACCAAATTAATTGCTGATAGGAAAATATTTACACAGCTACACTCTATTGACTAACTCAATTATATCATATTATTCTAAATTCACGCAAATAATCTGAATGTGTTAGCGTGTTTTCCCCTTAATTTTCCTTGCATTGGAAACAATTGAGTTATATTCATATATCGGACACCAGAACATGTGAAACAAGAACATAAACACGTAAGAAAAAGCAAAGTGGCCAACGAAATTGTTTACAACCAAAGCACAAGAGGACACTTTACGTCTGATAGATGGCACTTCACGAGCAGCCATAACGCCCTGAAAGGCTTAGTCCTTCGTTGCTCATGCTAGCAGCACGCAGCTTCCAACAAGTCATCGCATTAACTGCATGCCAGCATTCAGCAGTGAGTAAAAATCGAAATAAAGACGGAAATAAACATAAAGGAACGCGGCGAGCACGGCCGAAGCGTTTTATTGTGCGTTACGAATAGTTAACAACGCCAAACGACCTAGTGTCGTAAAAGTTTGCACAATTTTCCAGGACCTCACTAGTCCCAGTCGTCCGCGCTGTGGTTTCGACCAGTCAGTTTCATTTCATTTCGTAAATGTAAATGAAAAACTTATGTTGGAGTCAAAAGGAAATTACGTGTTGTGAATAAATTTGTCCGAAGTTGAAAGCACTCTCCAAAAACATTTCCATTTGAAATTGTCAAATATTGAGCAACACTCAGAGCCGATTTACGGATCTGCGGCAGTAGTTACGAAGAATGCGACTAGCACGTGAGGGCATGTATGGATTACGCAAACCCCATGGGGTAAAGATGTTGACGATCAACTTTGATCACGTCTGATTTCTTACTGACAAGGACCCTATCATTGGACATTATCGGCAATACGTTCATACAATTAGTTATTTGATGGCAATCCAACCAGGGTGATTTATTACACGAATTCTAGCAGTAGAAAGAATTGAATGTAAAGAATCACAAAGCGAGTAGAGGGCGCAACACGAATGCGTCCGCCATTTGAGCATTTCAAGGAGGGGGATTTATTGTCATGAACAAGAATGGTGCCAGAGGAGGCAAAATGCAATGGGACTAATAAAACTGCATTATGCATTTTTACAGGCACACAAATGTGCACACACTTCCCCATATAGCATGTAGAATACATAGTGCGTGTTGGTGAAAAATTGAAAACCCCCAAAACAAACATAATTTACATACGCGAGCGCCCTGCCGTTAACTTGCGGCTGCAGGAACTCGAAATAGTTTATAAAGCACTTGGGAAAACGAGAATGGGTTTTTCGGTTCACACATACTTCACCCTGGAATTGTGCCTCCATCTCTGACGAAGGAAGACTCTTGAATAGGAACATATCCAACAGGCCAATGTCGATACGACTGATATTCCTTAGTAAAATCGACAACAAGCTTTCGATTACTCTTACTCACATCCTGTAAGCATTTTCCACGCTAAAACCGAAATAATCTTCGAAATTTGCCTTCACATATAACATAATCGGAAACCTAGGGATTAAAGTGTATCGAAAAGGATCAACCATGAAATATGAGTGGGAAATCTAAGAAAGCATAAATCAACGAACAACTAACAAAAACGTGTCCATATGGGTTTAAAACTACTTTTAAATATGAACATTTCTGTCACCTAAAAGTGGAACTGTAGGCTTAAAGCCTTGATGTCCAGAATACTTCTGGCGTTAAGATTTCGAAAGAACTATATATTCAAACCATTAGAAAAGTGTTTCCTCATTCCCTTAGGGTTAATATTAATTGTTCCCCGTCCGCCATCTCTTCATCAATCATCTACGGCTGACTCTTCCATTCATCTTTATAATTTTGTAGACTGATAAGTGTCTTCCTAAGAAATTAAAGGGAAATCATCGAAACCCTTAGTCCAACGGTAATAGTTTTATTATTCCCTTATAATAATAAAATCTAGATAAGAATTCTAACCTGAGTCTGAACAGCAGAATGCGCACATAAATAGTGCGAGCTGGAACTCCTCACAGTCTGGAGTTTTCCGAGGAAAGCGGCGTAGCTCCCAAGAGCATTCCCGCATATCTGTATGAATTCGTACACCATGTTTCCCGTTAAGCTTTTTATTGCGATTGCTTTCTGTAACGCAAATAGAACTGTGTAACTTATATAGCGAGCATAACGGAATCCGAAAACTGCGTATGTAATGCGAATTACATTTTTACCTAGCAAAACAAATCGCATATGTGACTGCCAACTACAAAGTTTGGCATCATCTCGGAGACCGCGTATCGAATTGACTAAATTTTCTGTTTAACTATGGAATTATCGATTTGGGAAAATGATTTTCCCATGCGTTAATTAAATTCTTGCATGTACGTGGAATTCTGGCGAATTGAAGGATCACGTGTCAAACAGGAGATTGGTGGAGGACGAACCAGATGAGAAGGTATATCGGGTCCTTGTGGAGTATGTCAGACGCTTCAGATTTGCGCCGCAAGTTTCATTTTTCATTTGCCGATCGTGTTTCATCCTCGTGCTGCTCGTCCTGAATACACAATACTCACCATCATCTGTGGACTTAGATGCCATTCCATTAGCAGAGGTAGCCAACGAGAGCATCACAATGCAATTAAAATTTCAAGCAATCACTCATTGCACATCCATCCACTTGCAATGGCGATGACGGTCCGCTGATCAGTTTTGGGACTTTGGGAATATTCCTCGCATGGGAAAACACTGCCTTCAAAATGGTGCAGGGAACTCATCATTTGGGGATTCAGATATCCATGCTTGTGCTCCGCCGTCTATAGTGGACATACGTAATATTCTATGATAGATTAATAAATTGCATTATTTAAGCAAATTAATTCTCTCCATGGTCTGGTCATCAACAAACTTGCCGTATAATTGCATTATATAATGACGCGTTTTATCAGGTTTGCGCAATTGGAGCGTGCCGGAATAGTTCACATTTGTGCAATAACTAAATCACAAGCACGTATTCGCAGACATAATTGCGCCTCCAGTTGTATGGTACACCTAAATTGGGAAATTCCATTGTTTCACATCTAGCTACGCCACCGATGTTATTGATTTCCATTTCACTTCAAACAGTCTCGAGTTGCATGCGTTCTCTACATGAAGTGATGCATTCTCCTCTATCTGAGACCAAATTACCTTACATGTATAATAATATTATCCTAGCAATTGCTACCACTAAGCATATATTCGTACAGATTTGGGAAATTTCAAATAGAAAATGTGTTCTGTTTTAACGTCTGGCCACTTAATCCCCATGAATCAATGTCGCAGTGAAATTGAATAATCAGAGATTCAATGAAATGACGGAAGATGTAATAATAACATCTCTGCTAGCTCATCTCCTTAGTTAAAGTTTCTGATTTAGCAAAATAATAAAATAGCGAAATCTCATGCAGTTAGCGAAATTTCGCGTGCAAATTAATCTTTGAAATCATATAAAGAATTCGTTAGAAAAAGCTGTAGTAAATAATAAAAGCAATACGTTCGCCAATACAGAAATAGCATGTTTACATTTCTAGGTGTACTCAAACAATTTTGGTTGTGCTGAAACTTTCTGAGATGCTGAAAAACAAGGCAGTTATCTAATCAATGTAGATAATAGGAATGCAGAAACTGAAAAACCCGATATTCTGACAGAATTTGTTTCTGAAGATCAGTTTAATCTAGCAAATGAAAGATTTTTGGACAATAGGCTTGTTTGGAAATAATCTGAGTGCGCCAGGTGCGATCTCTTCTTGATTTTTCTCACAATTTATAAACGATAGTTTAAACTAGATTGTGGTTGCAACGATGTTTAATAGCCAGCGGTTGCTGAAGAATAGAACAAAGCCCAAGTGAAAGGATAGAGTTATTGGAGAATTTAAATTTACATCGTCACTTAAACTGCAACGGCCACCTAAACACTATCATCATCATTATGCTTAGGCCGTCATCATCAATGCCAAATGCATATCTCACATTATAGCATTGTCAGAAGCAGTAATTCGCAAATTGAATGCAAAGCAGTGCGCAGCAACTGGTTTGCTATCGATTCGTATTCTCCAGTTTGCATTTATTTGCTTAATGCATGCGAAACAACATCATGGAAGCTCTCGATGGAAGGCGCTTTAAAGAATTTGCAATCCCCTCGCAAACTACACCGCGACATTGATTCACATGCGCATTCGCCAACCATCTACAACAGTGTTTCCCAACCTTTTTTTAGCCATGCCTCACCAAACGCTTTGAAAAGTCCCTACGTCCTCCCACCCAAAATAAAAATAGTTTCATTATTCTTAAGAAAAATCTAAATTATAGGTTCTACGATAAGAAATGGTCAAAGAAACACATCAAAAATTAATGTTAATTTTTTTAAATTGGAAGATGAATTGATAAAGATTGCTTCCAATTATTCCGTGAAGTACACAATTTGATCGAAAAGATATTTTATCTGTGAATCTCATGCGTATCGCATATTGTTTGCAATTTCTGAAGCTAATTTCTAACAGACTCCTTATACTCCTTATAGTACTTATTTAAATTTCAGAAGACGATTATTTTTAAATCTTGCACCAGTAAATTTTTAAGTCGCCCACCTTCAACAATAAAAATGCTTGGGAAACACTGATCTACAGCTTGTTATCGGATCGTTGAACGCAAATATCGAAAACAGCGAAACGCTGTTGTTTCCGCATCCGACCCTTTCGATTGCATTCGCACTCAGTCGAAATGAAAGCGTGAACCGATCGCGAGAAATGGGTAGCGATCTTTCGCATTCTATGGCTTCACGTCGGGCTTTAGCGCTAGTGCCATTTCTATCAGTTGCAATATGTGGCTACATTGGCACTTCCGCTTTGCGCATTCATGTTGATTGCTGTTTTCAATCCATCCGCATCCAATCGCAGCACAAACCATGCTCAACCATATGCTGATTTTGGCGATGTATTCTTTTCCAGGACCGAGGGCAAATATCATCTGTCGATTAGTATACTGAGTGGCGGCATGAGCATGCTGGCTAAGGAGACGGGCATAACGGTCTTTCTTCTGAATCTCGCCTATGACCTCTATCGCACATGGCCAAGTATACGAAAGTAAGCAATTCTCCTCTCCCCACCTAATTGCGCATTTCCTCATTTGCATTTGCGTTTCAATGTTTATCTAATTGTTTCCGGACTCTATTCCAGGACGATCGTGGAAGTGCGATGGACGAAGGAGACGCAACAGTTTGCCAATCGGACGGCGAAGATCCTTACATCGGTGAGTTGGTGCAAAAGTTTTGATTCACTTCGAGTGAATTTCGCTGGCGAAAACATCCCCTACCTCTAATTGACAATGCATTATTGAATCGTCTCTGTCACCCGTTTGCAGTTGGGCATCTTTCTCGCCGTACGCCTGGCACTTCTGCAAGGATCCTTGCCACGCTTCTCACAACAAGATAATCCGACAGCGTTTCATCCTTCACTGCTTGTTAGGTAATATATGTGGCAGGATAATTGCTTCATTTACTTCGCCGAATCGAAGGCAAACTAATGATGGTGCCGAAGACTGCAATTTATAAGTTCAATAAGGAATTACAACTCTTTTCTATGCAGAATGGTGTTTCCGCAAATGCCGGCAATAAAATGTTAATTTTCATTGCCTGCCATTACACGTAATGCACATTTGCAATTGCCAAGTCAGAGGGCTCAGTCTTCTGGTGGTAGCGATCGTGCTTATCGGTGCCATTTTATCGCGAAATTAAACAAGTCACGCTAGCAAATAAAAGCGAATTTAAAGATGCGACCATCAACGCCGTCGCCTGTCTAGGGCGCTGAATTTTTCGCAACATTTCCCTCATCGGTATGCTATGCATTAATTCGTTTTTATTCCTAATGGATGCGAGCAGACGAATGCAGAGTGTAATTTAATTAATCGAATGTTAATGACTGCAAAACTATTTAAAATATGCAGTAATAAAATTTTAAGTGGCAAACTTTTTAATTGGATTCGGTAAGTAAGGTGGTTGACGAAGTAGAAGGCGACATAAACCCTGCTCGTGTAACTGGACTTCATAAGATCATTTATTGCTTCGCGCATTTTCTGCTTTTCCATGTTTTTTTAATTCTGCGCTTGTTAATTTCAACGTTTCCTGAAGTTCTCCGATAGGGATCAGCCACTTTTGCAAATAATTACTGCAAATTACCCTGTGGAACTATTAATAAATGTTTTCGGTAATAAAATACTGCCATAGGAATTACCTTGGCTACAAATGCTAGACGACTATTAACGTTGATAAGTGACATAGTGTGCCACTCCATTTTAGTACCCTTTAATAGTCATCCCAGTTGACCTGCCTGAGGTAATGTCTTAGTTTACAACTCATGTAACATTTCAAACGTAATTGAAGGTTCGCAAACAATTTGCAATTACAGGAACTCTATCGCTCTAAGCATTACCAACAAGATTATAGTCAGTCAATACTAATATGAGTTCTATATCTCTACTAGGCCGAAAGGGATATGATATAAAAAAAAACTTGAAAGGATGATAAAATTAATGACAAATTATTGCCAAATTCTAATTTCATTTCATGTACACCTATCCCCCGATTTACATGCTACTTTTTACACGTTTTCGATTTAACACGTGTTTTGAAATGTTCATTTTCACTGATTTACACGAAAATTTTCCCACATTTGCACCGAAATTTCAGGACGCATTTCTATATTCACACGGTATTTATTACATAAGTTAATTAAGTGTATATATGAAACGTATAAGAAACGTACCACCGCTGGGGCCAATCGGAAGATGGAAAATTCCTAATGATAAATTAAGGGTGTGGGGGCACGGTTACTTAAAATGGTGTTGTATGTTGCGATAAATCAGTGAATTAAACACATTTTGTGATTTGTGGGTATTCTGTGGACCAATTTTTATGTGCAAATTCCATTTCTATATCAACCTTATCTGAGTTAGAAATACTTTCCATGCACTTCGATTCAGATGCTTCTTTGTATGTCATATTGCAGTACAATTGCATGCAGCATTGCATTCGCTTAATTGCGTTCACGTGTACTGAATGCTCATTAAAATCACAAACACGAAACAATGAAGGAATTAAAACAGTCGATTTTAATTAAATGAACGGGAGCAGCCATTGCAATAATTCCGCATCCTCACCGGCATTTTCAGCCTTCACATTGTCAATGCTATTTTATCCGCCAAGACCATTGCCGCCTTATCATAGAAAATGTTCTTCATTTAAACCACTAAAATTAATGCAAGCTAAATGACCAGGAATCATGATGGTAAAAAGTTCTTAAGAAGTTTTGCATAATTCATAGAGCATTTGGACATTTGTCAGACAACACCATATGTGATGCATTGATTGGTTTCATTTGAACAAGTGTTGGACCAGCTACCACAATGTCCAGTAGCTGAATCTACATATGTGCAAATAGATCACGCATTTTATGAATATTTATACAGTGCGCTTAGAGGGCGAATACAGGAAATGGGTCACCACGAATAGCGAATCCGCGAATATGGGAGCCACGAATAAGGAGCTTCTACTGTACTTGAAAATATCTCTTTCGTTGCCTGACCCCAAACATACCAACACCAATCTAAGATAGAGGGCACGACAATCTTACATATATCACAGATCTACACGATTTTCCACAGTAGATTTGCTATTGCGCATTCAACACTATTTTACAAATCAATGTCCAATGCCGGCCCTAGGAATTTAGCACCCCGATGCATAACAATAATTGCCGGCATTTTATACCAAAGCTCCGTCCTCAGAAGACGTATTCCCCATGTTTGGCCGCTGCATCCTATCGCAATGTCTACTAGCCGGTCCTGTCAATGTCTCAATATCATTAAATTCTAAAATAAAATACCACGAAGAGTTTGCAGCTAGAGGTTGAGAGGTTGAGGTCTAGTTTTATTAGTTACAACCAAATTCCAAGTATCATTAACCGGAAATAGATCATACATGAGATATGTGATCGATTTGTGGAAAATGGAAATGCAGGAAATGGCGTGGAAAGATTGCAACTGCATTCCGACCACCAAACTAATACAATTCTTGGGTCATTTATTATGGCGCAATACAAGATTGCTTGGTTAGACCCAATTTAAACATGTGCGTACATCGGCCTCGGATCAGAACATCAAAGAAGTCCAATGCGGACCACAAAGTCACCCCTTTCCTATCACACGACAGGACATCGCAATTCAATTGTGGTAGCTTTCATGAAGCGCCTTGTCCACGTGCACTTCGTTACACTTAGGTAGATTAGAACGGTCAGTTCTCGTGTCGATGATAAATCTAATCTAATCACATCGCAACACACAGTTACACTGTTACAAATTGCATATGATTCAATTATTCGTGGACATTTCATTCCATGTACACAAGACACTGTTCTATTCGTATATATGCTTGTTGCTAAGTTACCATCAAAACAACTCTTTTAATGAAAACAAGTTTGCTATCGCAGTGGGTTTGCAATTTAGCAATCATTTGTTTCATGTGCTTTGCAAATGCATCTGGTAATGTGGTAATAATGGGTCTACAATTTTCCGCCGGTGCTTTCGCTACTCAACTCCAACTCCGTTTTGTCCTACGCTGCACCCTCGCACCCCATCGCACCGCGCGCTGAGAGTTTAACTTCCGAACTTTTGTGCAAACTTTCGCAAGTTGCCATCGCTCATAAAGTTCGTCTGCATTTGGCAATCGTCTCACAGCTAGTAACAGCGCTTTGGATAATTTTACGTATTAGCTGCTGCTGCTTACTCAACTTTCATTATCATGTTCTTATTGCAAACCTAACACGTCCTGTTCATCTAAATCAGTGATTCCCAAAGTGCTCGATATCGACCTCTAGGGGACGATTTTGACTTTTAAGGCGTCTACGACAACGAAACAAGAAATTAGGCGTCTACAAGATGTTAGTAG
>JAOEHK010002889.1:0-15010 GCA_025447835.1 Labidoglobus nevermanni
ATCGGCACTACAAAAATTAATAGGGGCCCCATGGTTAGAATTCGCTTCCAGGCCCCAAAAATGAAGTTACGCCACTGCCCTTCGATAAACTATTAGAAAACATGTCATAATGTAATTCATGTGTGTTTATCAATGAAATGTGTTCAAATTAAGTGTTTGGTTAATGTTGATGTATTTTCTGCAAATTTTGTTATGCATTTAATGCATATTCAGTGCATAACAGCTGCATATTTCGACTGATTATTCTGCCTATTTTGGCAAAATTTGGTGCATTTTATGCGCATAAATCGCCAAAATTTAGTGCATATAATCCGTTCTCTAGTAATGACCGTTCGATAAACGGCAACGCTCTGCCCAGGATTGAACCAAAGTCACTAGACTCGTGGGCTATGGAATCGAATGGAATCGATTGTAAATTGAGATTTGAAATTCTCGGGGAAGACATTACGCGTGAATGATGCATTTGATTGCATTCTTTCGCAATCAGTGATTTCACGATGACTTGTAATATAATGCAATTATTTCAATAATTATCAGAATGAGCATTTGTCGATTGTGTCGGTAGTGTCATCTAGGCGCACTCTGTGCCAACTAATTCTCAGTCGACCATTACATTAGTGCGTAGCTAGAATAAGAGCCCAGAACACCTCCATCCAACAAAGTCGCATTGAATGATTGTGCATCACGTACACCACGCTTAACCTAAAACATTACGCTTCTGTGTATGTATTCACTTGCAGCAATGTTATTCGGATTGGCGTTGTTATCAAGCGCAGGCTTGTCACGGGTGATGTTCCGTCTCACCGACGCGAAATCGTGATTAATTGTGGCCGGAATTGGCATTCATTGCTTGCTGCCCGACTTTTTGTGCATCTCCCAACAAATTGATGGCAACTACAACATTTGGATGCCGAGCAATCGATGAGCCGAGCGAGTGGGGACTTGTGCTGTGTTCCTAAGGCCTGCCAGTGACTGTTCCCAAGCGCCAACGCATTGGCAAGCAGCGAAGAAAAGAAACGGAACGAAGGTACACAAATCGCCACAATTCACTTCACTGCTTCCGCGCTCCTCGCTTCTTCGACTTGCTGCGATTCTATCACTTGCAATGCGTTTCCTCGCCTCGTACAAGTTGCGCTTTCCACAGCCGTGCAAGGCGGACACTGCTGCTCCGAATTTGTAAAGTGCGTTCAGTCACTGCAATGCAATTTCGTCATTCTCATTGCGATCGAATGCTGATTGCCGTCGATGACAAACGCTGGAGGATTCGCTCGCGGTACGCGTGAGTGACTGCAATTTGCGTGGACAATATTGTTGATGTGCATCTATGAAAAGAGTTTCCATTCAAACGCGAATGGGCCGCTTGATTCGCGATCCAACGTCGACGTTACGTTGATTACTGCGTCGATTTTTTCAATATTCACCGCCTTTCGGCTATCAAGAATGACGCGTATTTGAGTATCGCCCAATACATTCCCAGGTAATTGCAATATTTTTACGCAATTTCCGCACACTTTCCAATCGATTCGCTGCACTCGATTACCCATTAACGGGCAAATCCATCCCGACTGTGTTTCATTATACGTGACATGCAAATATAGGCGGAAAATGGAAATTCTACGTAGGCATTGTGTATGCTGTGCGTGTATGTGTGTGGTGTAATGGTTTTTCACGTTTCAATGATGGCAGGCAGCGAAGTCGTGCAATTGACAACAAAGTAGATGCAAACTTAGTGTAAACTTGACTGATAGATTTCCATGAACGTTTCAGCTTTCGACTTGGTTGCTCCTTGCCGATGCAAGTGCATTAATTCGCACTCTTTTCGCTCTGCGTGCGTTGAACATTCGCGTTCATGGCCGCAGTGAGCTAATCAGCCATATTTGTTTCCTCTTCTTGTTCCAGCAGCCGCACGCATATTGCTTTCAATTGCAATTATGTAACGCGAACGAGATGTCCAGAGACGAGTGCAAGACTCCGTTCATCAGCGGCGAGCCGCTGCACATTGCTGCTGTTGCTGCTGCTGGGCAAGGCAAAGAGCGTCTCGCTGCCTCCGAGTTCGAATTCATCGTGCCACCGGAAGCGCCCGTCTTCACGCCCTCCGAGGCCGAATTCGCCGAACCCTTAGTGTACATTGATAAGATTCGACCCATTGCGGAGCGCTATGGCATTTGCAAAATAAAGCCGCCTGCTGTAAGTGTTCCTCATCCCTCCATCCATCCTCGCCACAATCGCGCCTGCATGCTACTCTTCTTCTCATCTCTTCTCCAGCACTGGCAACCGCCATTCGCCGTCGACGTCGATAAGCTCAAGTTTACGCCGCGCATACAAAGACTGAACGAGCTTGAGGCGAAGACACGCATCAAGCTCAACTTTCTGGATCAGATCGCCAAGTTCTGGGAGCTGCAGGGCTCGTCGCTGAAGATCCCCATGGTGGAGAAGCGAGCGCTCGACCTCTATACGCTGCACCGCTTAGTCGACAACGAGGGCGGATTTAGCACCGTGTGCAAGGATCGCAAGTGGGCGAAAATCGCGCTGCATATGGGCTTCCCGACCGGCCGCGGACTGAGCTCGATCCTGAAGACGCATTATGAGCGATTGCTGTACCCGTACGAACTCTTCAACGGCGAGAAGAAGCCCGGTGTGGAGCAGGAGGAAGGAGACGCCAATGATGGCGATTACAAGCCGGACGTGATCTCGAACATGTCGAACTCGAATACGAGTCCCAAGAAGAACGGATTCATGCGCAAGAGCAAGCCGAAGGAGAAGCGGATCAATGGAGACGTGGAGATCAAGCAGGAGCCCAATGAGCAAGAGGCGGAAGCTGCCATTGAGAATAACAGCGAGAGCATTTGCTTGAATGCCAGCGAAGAAAAGCATTCGCCGCTGAAAGAGGATCCGGATGCGGAAGGCAGCAGCAAGGAACTCAAACGACTGCAGTTTTATGGACCCGGGCCCAAGATGGCCGGATTCAATTCGAGGAAACGCGAGGAGAAGTTCACACGAGGAAAGATAGTCGATTACCAGTTTGAATGCGATCCAGTAAGTTAACATTCATAGCTTTTATTTGCCTAGCACAGGACGGCCAACCCAAATGACTTCTGCGAGGGGGTGGGGGGTCACTGCAAAAACATCCTATGAACGGACTTTGGGTATTCCCCACTTATCTGTTGTGCCTGTTAGAGATAAAATGGGGCAAGTACGGAGAATACCCGTCGTCCATTGCCAGGCTGGGTAATTCCCCGGGCATGTCTTGTCTATACACCTATACCTCACTTGTTGTTACATTCCAAAAAACACGACGCAAAGTGAATTAAGATTTTCTATAGGAAAATCTAACGACGTATAGTCAAAATTAGTACTAATTAAACAGCGACGCAACTTCGAAAAAACGCACAACGAAACGACGCAAAGCGAGGTATGGGTGTATATATAAAAATGAATGTCCGTCTGGGCATGTTCCATGTACTTCTGGGACAATGTGGAAGGAAAGGCATTTGGAAAAACCTCATGGTTCAAAAGTTATAACGAAAAAACCAACACAAATTACACAAATGACAAATGACACTGCAATAGCGATCGACGTGGGTCTACTGCGCATGCGTCTCCGTTCGTTGCCAAGCAACGATTGTTTACCGAACGAATACAAACGGGAATGAATTTTCCATGCCATATCAAGCAGGCTGAGGGAGCGGGGCACGACACTGCAAACATTGCTAAAATTGCTAACAGGTGGACGGGTAGTTTCTTTATGAAAATCTGCACCATTCCGAGCAACAGTACTCGATTCTAACATCCATGAACATTTCCGGAGGACTTTGGGTATTGCCAATTCTTGTTCGTTGGCGCATGCGGCCCGCGGTCCTTAAGTACCCGTACCTGGCCTAGCAAGTGAACATGGGCTCCAACAACGTCTCTGCATTAGCGAATTCTGCGAATCATGATCTTCCTCGCCTCCGCATTTTAAATAGTAATAATCTAGTCTTCATATTCGTTTTCCCAGAATCGGGATCTTTACTATCGGAGAGCTGGAGCAGGTGTCTGGATCTCAAATCAGACCGTGAGCAGCATTTCTTTATACGCAAAATGGAATTTTTATTTCATTCTTCTTGGTGTTTCTTATAAATATGCCTAAAACAAGATATTCTAGAGCAATCAGCCTGCAAAATTTGGCACAGTTTCAGAATGCAAATCGCGAACGCACCAAGGAGTATTTGGAATCAAAGTTGACGTGATTTTAAGTTGCACAATGAATAATGAAGGAATATTTGATTGATGACGTGCTTTCCACAATAACTTAATGCTTCTTGTACCTCTGTCTTCCCAGTTAGCGAAGTATATATGTCACAACTGTCGGCGTGGAGACGTGGAAGAGCAAATGTTGCTATGCGATGGATGCGACGACAGTTATCACACCTTTTGCCTCATGCCGCCCTTGGCGGAAATTCCCAAAGGCGATTGGTGTTGTCCGCGCTGCGTTGCTGCTGAAGTCTCCAAACCCACGGAAGCGTTTGGCTTCGAGCAGGCGCAACGCGAGTACAATCTGCAACAGTTTGGGGAGATGGCCGATACGTTTAAATCCGAGTACTTCAATATGCCAGTTCACGTAAGTTCACTTTTCCTATCTTCCTTGCTATTTTCAGGTTTTCATTTTACTTACAAACACAAACCAAATCTGAGTTTTTTAAAGCTGGTGGTGTCGGGATTTGTTCTCATTGCTTTTGATTAGGGACCACCAACTAGGTAATGGGGATCTAGGGCAGAGTTCGTGAACCCGCGGTTCGCAAGTCGCATGTGGAGGCGATTCTCTGAAAATTCGTGGTAAGGTCGGTTTATTATATACCGGGAGTGTGGCTCTTTTCAGCTCCTTGTTGGCTGTTTTAATGGACAATTGGCTCTTCTTCGCTAAAAGGTTGGGTTGACTCTGGGTATCCCCCGTGTATGTCTTTTGTGAATTGGCCCAGGACGAACCAACCCAATTCGAAGCAATTCCTTGAGTTTTATCTTAAGGAGAAACCACGTGCGCGGGTTGGATGTGTCTGATGCAAATTTTGCCCAGAGTCACGGTCAAGCACGCGGATATCCGAGTGGGTTGACAATTTCTGCTCGAGGTTTCACAGACAACCCCCCCGGAACAACCTTTCTCTTGCCCTCTTTTACACCTGTCTGTAGGATGCCGCAAATTTTTGTTTTTCTAGGTTTCCACATTTTAGGATGCCGCGAGTCAAATAAATTTGAGAACACTGAACTAATGTTTTCTAACTCTAAATTGCATACATATTTTCTCATTGTTTTCCCATTTTAATATAAATGTATAGATGGTGGCGACTTCAATGGTTGAAAAAGAGTTTTGGCGCATTGTTTCGTCCATCGACGAAGACGTCACTGTTGAGTATGGAGCTGATCTTCATACCATGGATCACGGATCGGGTTTTCCAACACAGCAGTCATTTAATTTGCCACCTGGTGATCAAGAATACGCATCAACTGGCTGGAATTTGAACAATTTGCCAGTATTGGAAGGTTCGGTTTTGGGCTACATTAACGCGGACATTTCTGGAATGAAGGTGATTGTACAGTCATAGATAGCATCACATCTCTATCATTGACCCAACCCAGTGTTTCCCAAACTTTTTTACCCCTTACCGATATTCTTAATTTTCACAGACCCCTTAATATCCAATTTTAGAAATCTATTCGCTGTATATTCGTATGCTGGTCGATAAGCACGGGGAATACCCATCTTTGAGTGACGGGACCCAGGGTATTTCCCGTGCTTGCTCGCGAGCATTGTCTACGACAGGGGTCGCCAAACTTTTTTGAACGTCGACCCCTATGTAGTTTTTCGGGATCTCCATCGACCCCCTATAAAAGTAATTTTCAAATAAAACTATCTAAACTTCTGGCACGGGGTGTACCCACTGATGATTACCACGAAAACCGACGGCGTAATAAAATATACCAAGAAATACTTCATGGATGGGCCGACTGTAAATTCACGGAAATGCGAATTATGAAGACTCACTTGAAACAACAACTTGCAAACACAAGGAAAAGCGACAATTAAAGTAGGAAAGCGATGGCCATTCTCGCAAGTATGATGGTCAAAGTTAATCAACTAACTATAAGTGCATACGCAGTTCGGTTGTTATGCAATATTAAGAATTGATTTTGTTTCGACCCCCTGGCCCAGATAGACCCCTGTCTTTGGCAAATAGACCCCACTTTAGCGACCTCTGGTCTACGAGCACGGGATTATTTGGCACGTTCCACCCATGAACTGTTATTGTCTTTACTCTTAGGTAGACCCCCAATTTCTTGTTTCGTTGTCGTCGACCCCCTGCGAATCAAAATCAACCCCTAGGGGTCGATATCGACCACTTCGGGAATCACTGATCTAACCGCTCGGTATCCGAGCGGTACCGCAGATGGCCTACGAGCCTAGTGACTTGGGTTCAATCCTCGGTACTGCGTTACCGTTGACTATCGATCGGTTAGTAGAGAAAGGATAGTACGACATCTGAAATCGCAGATGTGGTTGCAGTACACTCCTCTACGATTCCCCTTCCAATTTCAATAACCCAATTTAATCTTCCCTTCCAAACCAGCACTTAGTTGTGCAAGGAGTATGTACAATGGGTCCAAATAGTAGGGCCTAAGTACAACCAAGCCATATAATTGATTTATCATTTGTGATTGGATAAAGGTGCCTTGGATGTACGTGGGAATGTGTTTTGCTACATTCTGCTGGCACAATGAAGACCACTGGAGCTACTCAATCAATTACCTGCACTGGGGAGAGCCGAAGACCTGGTACGGAGTGTCCGGAATGCAAGCGGAGCTGTTCGAGAAGACGATGAAGAGCGCTGCGCCGGAACTGTTCCAATCGCAGCCAGACCTGCTCCATCAGCTGGTAACCATAATGAATCCCAACATTTTGATGAACGCCGGCGTGAAGGTGTTTCGCACGGACCAGCACGCCGGCGAGTTCGTGGTGACGTTTCCCCGAGCCTACCATGCAGGTTTCAATCAAGGCTACAACTTTGCCGAAGCGGTCAACTTCGCGCCCGCCGACTGGATCGCAATGGGTCGCGAGTGCGTCATGCACTATTCGCAACTTCGCCGCTTCTGCGTCTTCTCGCACGACGAGCTCATCTGCAAGATGGCCACCAATTCCGACACATTGGACATCACTGTGGCGGCAGCCACCTATACGGACATGCTGCGAATGGTCGAGACGGAGAAAAAGCTTCGCAAGAGTCTCTTGGACTGGGGCGTAACGAATGCCGAGCGCGAAGCCTTCGAGTTACTTCCGGACGACGAGCGCCAGTGTGAGATTTGCAAGACGACATGTTTCATGTCTGCGCTGACCTGCGAATGCACCACGGAGATGTTGGTTTGCCTACGGCATTACTCTTCGCTGTGCAAATGCCCACCCAGTCGCCACACGCTCCGATACCGGTACACATTGGACGAGCTGCTTCCGCTGCTTCGAAGCCTCAAGCAGAAAGCCGAGTCGTTCGATCGCTGGGCGGACAACGTGAAGAAGGTGCTGGATCGCAAGCATCCGAAGAGCGCCACGTTGAATGAGTTGCGCGCTCTGGCCGCAGAAGCGACCGGCAAAGGCTTCCCCAAGTCCGACCTGGTGCAGACGCTGACGAGCGCGATCGAAGACGCAGAAAAGTGCGCGAGCGTCATCCGGCAGCTCGATTTGAAGAAGGTGCGCACGCGACATTCGGCCGATCACCGAAACAAGCTAACATTAGAAGAGTTGCGATTGTTCTACGAGGAGATCGACAGCCTTGCATGTATCCTGGACGAGGAGAAGATCATCAAGGAGCTGCTGGACCAGACGAATCATTTCGAGGCGGAAGCCGATCGCTTTCTGCATATGGACCTCTCCGAGTGTCAATTAAAGGACGTTGAGCAGGCGATCAACTTGAGCAACGAATTGTGCATTGATATGCCGTCACTAAAGGCGCTCACTGACCGGCAATCGCAGTTGAAATGGGTGAAGGAAGTATACGACACCAGGAAGAAGACCGGCGATGTGGCCGATATTGAAACGTTGAAGGCGTTGCTGCGCAAAGGGCTAGTGCTGCCTGGCGATAGCGTGATCGAAATGATGCTGGGTGATATCCAAGGCGTGATCACGCAGGCGGAAGACTGGGAGCTGAAAGCGCAAGCGCTGTTTAAGAAAACCGGACCGGACATCATTATCGATGCGGAGAGATTGATAAAGGCAGCGAGTAATATCGACGTCTATCTGCCCACCGAAAACCTACTGGTCGACAGTGTGAACAACGTGAACGACTGGTATAAACAGCTGCAGGAAATCAACGCCTTGGAGTATTATCCATACCTCTCCTCCATCGAAGAGCTGATAAAGAAGAGCAAGAACTTCCCCTTTCAGCTGGAGGAAGTCGAGCGTCTCAAGTCTTATATCACAGGCGCAAATGGGTGGAAGGATAAAACGTGCAAAACGTTCTTAAAGAAGAACACAACTCATAGCTTAATGGATGCGTTATCGCCGCGAACGCAAGTATCGCCTTCGAAGGGACGCAAACGCAACGTGGACGAGACGGGCTTGAAGATTTTGGAGCACATGGATCCGGCGTCGGTGGTGGCCGCATTCAAGGAGGCCGAGGATCGCGAAATGCGAATGGTGGAGACGACGCGGAATACGAATCAAGCGAAAGTGCTCAGCAAAGAGTCGGAGGACACGTTTTGTCTCTGTGGGAAGGCGGCTGGCGGCGTGATGATGCAATGCGAACTCTGCAGCGATTGGTTCCACTCCACCTGCGTGCAATTGCCGAAGATCAGCGGGCGGCGGCCCCGGAAGGACCTGAAATACGTAGCCATACACAACGCGTTCAAAGAGATCAAGTTTCTCTGCGCGCAATGCACGCGCACGCGGCGTCCGCGCCTGGAAACGATCCTGTGCCTCCTAATGGCGCTGCAAAAGCTGCTCACGCGGTTGCCCGAAGGCGAAGCACTCCAGTGCCTCACCGAGCGAGCCATGAACTGGCAGGATCGAGCAAGACAAATCCTAGGTATGCCCGACGTGTTAGCGGCGTCGGCGAAAATCCAGGCAATGCTGCAGAAGTACGGCGACGCCAACAGGAGCAAACGTGACAAGAGCAATGGTGTTAAGAAGGATCGCGACGATTTGGCTGGCGAGGACGACGCGCAGTCTCTGGCCAGTGGTGTCTCCTCCGACGAGGAGGACGACTTCCGCGCCGAGCACACCTACTCCAAGCAATCGAAGCTCGACGCTGACTTCTCCGTGCAAGTCAGCGCTGATACCAAAGACCTTCTTGTAGACCTGCTCATTGAAGGAGACATGCTCGAAGTGTCCCTGGACGAAAGTACGCAGTTGTACCAAGTTGCCTTCCTCATGCGTGATTTCGATGCGCATCCCATGATCATCGACCTCGATGTAAGTACTTCAATGCCCCGGTTAACGTGGGGCATACGTTCCAGTAATATGCATTGAAAAATTGACGCAGCACCGGGAGTCGAACCCGGACACCCTGCCTTTCGCGGGCAATGGCAATCCGACTGCGCTACCGAGCCTTTGTCAATTTTCAATGCATATTTGGTGATAGACCGTACGAATGATAGATTTCATGGGTTGAATGATGAGATAATGTCGATCTCCAATTTATTCAATAATTTTAAAATGCTGTAAGTACCAACCGGCTTCGGCCACTATAATAATAATAATAATAATAATAATATATATATTTAACGTTAATATAAACAGCCGTAGGCCTTACAATATTAACAAGAAACAAATGGGAAATTATGGAACACAGAATAAATCAACATTGTCAACGAACAAGGTTTTAAGAGAGTCGTTAAAAATATCAGTATCAACAGGGAGATTATTAGCTAATTTGCACATTTGTACTAACGGGGGAGCCGCATATAATCTGTGGTATTGCACATGAAAGGGTGGCAGAGAGCGCAACAACTTAGACGGCACAGACAGACCTACCAAAGATAGAAGGTCAGGACAATCAATCTAGTTGCAACAGAGACCATGCAAAAACTTGAGCTGAGCCTGTTTGCGTCTTGCTGTTAGCGACATGTAGCTACAGCGAGAGAGCAGGTCACTATAGTCATGTCCACGATCCGGGTAATTGCTAAAGAGGAGTGCAAATAGAGATTTTAGGAACTTTCTTTGCACGGATTCAATTAGAAGCTTATGAGAGGAATAGGTAAGAGCCCAAACGACTGCACAATACTCAAGCCGACTACGAATTAGGCACCGATATAGAGTCTGGAGAGCAAATACATTATTTAGACCCTTGCAGGTCCTGAGAACAAACCCAAGTAGACTAATAGATTTGCTGCGCAAATCATAAAGGTGTGGCAAGAAGGTCAACCGACTGTCGACTATGGCCATCATTAGGGTATATAACGAAAAAATGGTATTTTAAAGTGGCACCATTGTGCCCTTGCTCAGCATTTGATTACCAAACTGTGCAAGGGCACAATGGTGCCACTTTAAAATACATTTTTTTTGGTTTATACACCGTGATGATGGCCATAATGGACGAAACCGGTTGGTACTTACAGCATTTTAAAATTATTGAATAAATTGGAGATCGACATTATCTCATCATTCAACCCATCATCTCTACGTACTCCAAAATCATCGCAGTTTGTCCATTATTTTGAATGATAGATTATACGAATATTGTAACCGCATTGCAAAATGCCATATCTGGGATTGAATGTACTTAACATTCTCTATACTCGATTGAAAAGAAACAGCGTTAAGCGGGGTTATTTTAATACGTAAATTAGGGGATTAGGATAGGGCAGGGCTCGCGAGCCGCATGTGGCTCTTTTAGACGTATGTTGCGGCTCTCTGAAAATACGTGGTAATGTCGGTTTATTATATACCAGGCTCTTCTAAGTGCCGCAATGCATCAGGCGTCTCACTTTCACCCTTTAACGAGCCGAAAATTCATGAAAATCTAAGCGACTGTCGTAAACCGCAGATAGTTCGATAGTGGAGGCTCTTCCGTACATATAGTGCGGCTCTTTTCAGCTCCTTGCTGGCTCTTTTAATGGCATTTTTAGTGGCATTTCCTCGCTAAAAGGTTGGGGAGCCCTGGGATAGGGAACGTGGGGTACAAAATTAGTGAATATATTTCATTATTTAAGCATGACAGATCATTTCCGACAAACTGGTCCATATTTCTGCTATGATCGCGAAACTAATATTTAGTGATTCTGAGGAAATTTCTCTTTGCTCTTCATTAGAATTGCTTTGTTCAATAGTTTCGTATATTTAATTGAAAGACTGTTTGAGTCTTGTAAAATTTCTTGAAGATCTTGCACATTTACTCCATCTAAGCAGTTTGTTTTGCAATTTCGACTATGTCGGTCATGTCAATAGGTGAGTCCTTACTTTGATCTGATTATATGTTATTCTATGCTCCTACAAGTTTCTGTCACTTGATTCCATAAAGACCTATGTGTTCTATTGCATCCATGACATTATACTTGTTCAAATATCTCTTATTGATTGTTTATCATTTCCAGCCGGTTTGGACAGCGACAAACAAAACAAATGATTGACTAAGAAATTAACGCGGTGCAACTTTATGTGAATGGCATTGACCACATCTAAGAGCGAAATAGCACTAAACAGCTTTACACTAGGTCTTAATACACTGCTTTTTTAATACACTACGCTTAACCCTGTCCCATTTAGCGCCGTTTTATTTGACCAGTGGGATTCACGTAGTTACAACGCGCATGGGAATTCCCTTAGTGATACAAAACCATCTTTCTGTTTGTTCATGTAGTCTTCTAATGTATTTTTAGATAGAACATGACAGAAATTCTACATGAATCAATTTGCTGAAAATGATACGGACTTTGATATGAGTTAACCGCTCAGTAGTTTAGCGGTAACGTTAATGGCCTACCAGCCCAGTGACTTGGGTTTAGTTCCTGACACAGCGTTACCGTTAACTATCAAGCGGGCTGTAGAAAGAGGACAGCAAGACACCTGAAATGCTAGATGTGGTTGCAGTACGCTCTTCTACGATTCCCCATCCCATCCCAATGACCCAATCCTACATTCCTTTCGAAAACTAAGAGGCCCTATAAGGAGAATGTACAATGGACCCACATAGCAGGGCCTAAGTGCTCAGTATGTCACACGCCCTCTAGCCAACCCTTAACTATACAATAAAAAACGGAAATTTGATTAAGCTGGAACCGAAGCCGCGCGGTAAGCGGGCATTCTTGTTTTGCTGATTTTTGTTCCTTTGTTTAATAGACCACACCCAAATCTCCTGGACGAAGGGGCCGCAAGCGGCGGCCGGATATGGAAGAAATGAAGGCGAAGAAGGACGCGAACGGCAAGAAGCCGAAAACGAAGAAAAACCAAAAAGATTGTAACCAAAACGGTGGTGCAAAGGGACGCAAACGTAAAGGATGCGCGCGCACATCTTCGAGCGAGAACGACGACGACGACGAAGATGCAATGTGCGCCGTGTCCACGTGCGTACAACCCTCCGGCGACGAGGTCGACTGGGTGCAATGTGACGGTGGGTGCGAGCAGTGGTTCCACATGGCATGCGTGGGTCTGTCGGCCAAAGACATCAACGAGGATGAAGACTATTACTGTTCGGTGTGTTCGCCGCCCGAGACGGTGAAGGAGCGCTTAAAACTAGCCAGCAGTGAGCTGCTGATAGAATATTAACAAATAACGTAGGCATTAGTTTCACGGAATCGATTGGCAGACATTCACATTGTTGGCGAATTGTGCAAGCACTTTGAGTTTTAGGTCAAATTTTGTTCTTGTTTAACAAAAATGAAATGAATTTGTGATAATTTATTAAGTTAACATTCATACTATACATAAACGTAGAGAATTTAATATGTGTATAAACCTACGTGTGAGGCAATCCAACAATCACGATTTTACAACTATCATCCGTTTTCCCAAATCTCGCTTATAAACTTGATTAACACCTCGCCGTCCACCTGGACGATTAGGTTGCACATTTAAGGTAGGAACTTCGTAAGTACACGCGACTCTCAACTTATTTTAAAAATGTTGAACAGTATTCCACTTTTGAACAATGTACATACAAGTAGTAAAGAGGGAAACTAAAGTAAATTAGTTGATTTCATGGAATTACTTTATTTTTCTACATAACCGGCGAGAAACAAAAAGGACTACTGTTCAAACGACGATCCACGATGAACCTACGAATGTAATGCATATTACCTTATTTAGCACGCACGATATAGGATTTAGTTACTTAAACAAGTATTATTTTAATGTCTAATGATGATGGGTAATCCATGATACACGTCTGCATTCTATGTAAATATAAATACTTTGCGTTTGTTCTGGTCAACGAATGTATGTGTAAATGACAAATGATGCGACAAATGCTGCGTTTCTCACGGGCAGATGGTTATTACATATGAGTGAAAATTTATAGCAAAATACATTCATACCTATATTTTGCATCTTTTTTCTCTACGAGCGCTTTTATCAATGACATTTTATGATAAACGCTTGGTCATGTGTCATTTTGTATTCGAAGATATCCTCGACGTAAATTTCCAACTAGGAGTTTGAATCTTCTTTGTCTTCTTCGTTTTTTACTAGCCAAATACATCCTAAGTTGTCTTTTATCCTGTTACATTGATCGTCTTGAAGGACTTTTGCAAATTTGCAATATTGATGGCGCAAATATGCGGGTAATTCACGTGATACCATTCCGGCATTCGTCCTCTGTAAAATTGTTGGCAATTAAAATCTGTCGAGTAGAAATGCTATCATTTCGCTTTAATAATAAGGTAAATGACGTTACAAATAAAGCGAATTTCATTGAATGGTTTGGTAAACATGCGCTTGAATCCTATCACCTCCATCAACGTTAGTTCAACATTCAACCGCTAGATGGGCTTCAATGAAAAGGATAGCAAGAATGTACGATATGGAAGAATAGTCGGAAGGAGTCGTTTTGGGAGTATTACTCTGCAAGGATAATCCACTCATGCTAACTGATTATGTCGGGACAGAACAACACGGGACAAAACAACAAAGAGACAAATAAACACATGACAAAATGCCCACTAGCAGAACATTGCTAGGTTTAGGCAAGCTAAGCTGCTCCTGCTAGCATCCGCATAAAGAGGAGTTCTGAGTTCTTGCTTTTCTCCAAAGGAGAATGGCGGTAGGTAACGCTGGACACTGGACATTATCTCTTCAATTGCCGTCAGTGTAATTGAGATGAGTGGACTCGTCCAATAGCAGAGCATGCGGGGAGTGGCTAAAAACGACCCACCATATCCTATGTTCATGCAAAGCGCTTTGTTACATAGACAGTGCATATGGAAGAGGAGCAGATTGACGCCCTCGGACATAATTGCAATGCCCTCAAGGGAGCTATTGAATTTCCTTCAGGAAATTCATAAGGAGAACAAAAATGCAATCGTTCATAAGAATTCAATTGCTGCACCTTTCTTGAAATACGTTGTTTCAAAGTAACATAATTAAGCCAGCCAGGGTTTTGATCACTAGCGGAATGTAAGGAATTTGTATGCAGTAGCGATAATTTTCTGATTATGCAAACGATTCAATTTTTTTGCGCTACTTGAGTCATCTGCATTGGACAATTATATTATCCAGCCAGGGCCTGCCCAATGCGGGTTCAGTGCCTGCAGTCGCACACGGCCCCGCGTTTTGAGAGGCCTCACGGCCCCTTTGAAGACGCCCCGGAAAGATACAATTGATGCCCCGTAAAAGGTTGCGTCGGCTCTGTATCCAGTAATGAGTGTTATTTCTGTAGTTTTCTATGATCTATATCTGTATATAGAACACAGTTTCTCAAAGCGGGTGCCGCGAGCATCTCTCAGGGGTGCCGCGGGGTGCCGTGAAACTTTTGATTTGATTATATCTACTCAATGCGGTACCAATCTACGTGCCATAAAAGAGCAAAATAGAAAAGCAATCGTTTTCAACGAAACC
>JAOEHK010002900.1:0-15010 GCA_025447835.1 Labidoglobus nevermanni
ACCGAGCAATACTCGAGCTTACTGCGCACATAGCACCTATATAGAGTGCAAAAGACACTAACATTGCACAATTCACGGGGTGTACACAAAAATTAACAAAGTTACATCTTCAGGTAAGGCAGTTAACTTCTTAGGAAGATTGGCCCTTCTGGCATAATCCAATCGCTCAACGAAGCGTTGAATTGCTCAAGTTGACAAATGTGATTTATAGCTGGGATGTAATTTAATCTCAGAATCAAAAATTAACTTGCTAGGAGCAGAAGCGCTCTGCAGGGGGCAATTTCAGGATTACCTTTGCTAAACCCCAACATGCAAACTGTTTTCCACCTCACGTCATTTGCATTATTGAGTGGCGAAAGCTCTCTGCATGTCCAAGAATAAATGCAGCATCTAATGTTAATTGATGTAATTAATTAACTAATGCCAAAAGTCGTTTACTGATCATGATGCAGGGAACACGAATGTCATCAATTTGGGATTAATCGCATTCGCAATTCCAAATAACCTCTTGGGAAATTGTAAAATCATGTAGTTTGCATATAAATCGTCCTTGGCGGGTTGGCGGCGAAAGGGGGTGAAATTACGACGCGTTGGATTGGAAAGTTCGGTTGGTGGCTTTGTTGCGCTTCACTGGCTGACATGCTGCCATCATCGGAGGATTGCAGCGCGCCCTTCATCATGCCGATTGCGCGAAATATGCCCCCAATCCCGACTCGTCGACGGTGCAGATAGGGAATTTTCAATTACGGTTGCATTTTCCGGACGGACGCTTATTGCAACGCCCGCCAGCAAGCATGATCAAACACGACATGGCACAACTAATTACGGATAGTTAGTTATTCACGTGTACATTATCAAAGCTTATTACCCTTTCGCCAACGGATATTATAACTGTTGGCTTTCTAAAATAAACAGATTACCTTATCGATTGTTCCAAATAAAATTCGTGCGACAAGTCAGATTATAGACTAATTCGAATGAAGCTTTCCAATCGCAAATCAAAGTGAGATTACATTTGTAGAAAGATCACATCTAGTCTCTTGAAGACTCAGAAAATCTATAGATCGTGATTAATTAGAAACGAAATAAGATTGAAATCAGAATTAGAGCCTGTTCTGTGGTATGAATGAGGGTAAGATTATCCGCAAGCATGCAATCTGGAACGTAAGAGGGAGGCATGACGTGCAAGTCGGGGTAGAGACGTCTGGTGTTGGATGTTCGCACTCGTCAGTGATCGCTGTTTAATTGCGAATTGGTTGTTTGTCAACGTAATGTAATATACATGAAGGCTTCGAGTTCGTAGAGTGCGTCCTCGCCCTTATGAATGCTGCCTAGATGTACTGATTTCCATTCGAACAAAGAACGCCAGCTTTGAGTAAGATTTATATGGAACTGGAAATCTCCAGATTTGTAAATTTCATTCACGTTCACGTAATTACCACGCTTATTATAAATTCCATTACTTGCTAATGGGCAAATTTAACGAATTTATGCACACAACGGATTTTACAAGATTTTACAAGAAATCTAACAAGATTGGATTCCTCTGTATATTTACTGGTTTCCATTTTGTTGCGGCTGTCATATTTAAATGAAAAGATATGTTCCATATTGTTCCATATAAATGTAATTATAAACATTTCCGAGACGAAATCTGCAAAATATGAAAATTATTATCTCTTCCTGAGATTGTTGGAGATGATAAGTGCAGCAATTGACTGTACTCCGAAATACCTCGGAGTTGTTTAATGTTGTGACCCGCATGGCTATACAACAATCTCACGAATTCTCCCATTTCTGTGCCTCCCCCGCGCAAACCGTGAATACATACAACTCCATGAATAATTCAATTTCGTGTGCTAATATTTGCAAGAGGCGTATGTGCATATCATTTTTGTGCGCAATGGTGACTTGTTCAGTATCGCATACATGGGAAGTGCCCATCGAACCTAGGTGCGCCGTCCCCAGCGTCAGTAATGTCCAATTTATTTCACCACTCTTCCACCGCGCTGCATATCATCGCATTGTAATGTTTACATTATATTTATGTCTATTTACCAATGGCTGATAAATTGCACACATGTCGAACGGAAAGCCGCCGCTTTCGGAAAAGCGCTGCAATTTATATCAATAAAACATGTGTCCACAAATTGGACATTTGTGAACATTAAAGCTTGACTAGTTTTTGTAGGTAACGCAATGCTAATTGCTAATTGTCAATGACTATGCATTTATCAACGCCCAAAACATCCCATAATTTGGGATAATTGCCTTTTAGTTACAAGTGGAGTATTTTCATGTGATTTTTGTTTTCAATAGATTCACGGCAGATTCATGGCACGGCACCTAAGGGGGTGGTCTCTCGTCCAGAGTTCTTCAATAAGGAAGTTGGACAACCACTAAAGGAATCAGAAAATGAAATATATCTAATAGGCAAAATTGGATAGTTAAATGAGCTATAAAATATGTTGTCAAGCAGCGCTATATTTGATTTAATTTAATAATCAGAATAGTGTGACTCGTCCATCCCAAATCTCTAATTTTAAACCTAACTTGCTTGCGCTTTTGTTTATGGGATTCTGTTTTGGACTTTCACACCAGCCTATATATCTTTTTAATAATTCCCTTCAACATGACTTGGGCGGAAACGAAGGCGATAAGTTTTGACACACATGCAGGGATGTGAGAATGAGTTTCCGTTGTATTGATAGCATGCCAGTCCCTCAAACATCCCTCAAACAAGGAATGCAATCAATATACAGAGAACATTCGCCCTCAATAGGGCGCACCCCTATTTGACTGCAATCAGACGTTTTCAGGCTCGCTAAGAAAATGAATGCAGCATAAAACCGCTTCAAAGGAAGCTCTTGTAGAGCCCTCAGCAGTGTTTCCATGACTGCGCGTACCTTTTCATCCATTCGTTTGAGATATGTTCTTGCGCAATCATTTGCTTCCAGTGATAATGTAAGTTTACGATAAGCATAAGCACGTTTACGTACATTATGATACAGGCTATTTCCAAGGTATTAAAAATCAAATTATATCGATCCCAAAGGAGTTCCAATAGAGGTGGTCATAATATTCTATTCACCACTTTTGAAGGGAAATGTGCTGGAAGTGAATTATATCCTCAATAGACACAAATAATATCTACATTCTGGCAACGAATATGCTGGATAGAGCATGGCCAGATATCCATTCAAGTGCAACCAAGCACATCGACCATTCAAAGAAGAATTAATTTGGAGTTACAATCAGAATGGTGAAATGATAATTCAGATCATAAATTCCGGTTTGTAGTGGACGTTGCGTCAAAGTAGCGCACATGACAAAGAAAAACCCGGCACCCAGGTGTCTGATAGCCCTCCATTATCTCCTACATTGCTAATTTCTTATACTATATATTGAATATAATCTTTATTCGCGATCATCCGTCACAGCCAAATTTACATTTAAGATGAAAAGAAAGAACAAAAAAGAGAATATCCTAGTTCAATACAATTGCAAGATTTCTGGAAGTCGAGCCTTTCCTTTCGTCAATTGCTCTATGACTGCTGATATGGAGATGCCTCTTCGCTTCTTGCATGACAGCAGGTGGTATCTGTCCGCCTTTTCCTCACATAGCGTACATACAACAGTCTTGAAAGGAGTTCCGTGCCACACTGTGCGATGTCTGGTATATCTGTGGCTGGAGTAGAATAGAAGCAGTAGACCCTTCCCATGGTGGTGCCAATTGCCACACAGCTGTTGTCGCGGTGGTGAAGTTTTGGTCTCGTTCTGGGTTTCGCTAAGATACCTATACCATCGCTGGGTCTGGCTCTATCTGGATTTAGGTGCGTCCATGGAGGACGAATAGTACCTGTCTTCTAGGTTATGTTTTGTCTCCAGCCTTCTTAGTAGGCCTGGTTGTATTCGCCGGTGGGTTTCGCTCCCTTGCGGTCGCGTCGCCCTTTCGCTTAGCTCTGTCAGCTCTCTGCACGTGTATTTAGAGATTATCTTGCTTTTAATTTCGCAACTAGTCGAATATCGGGCGCGCATACAGCGTTTCATATGGAGTCACTTGGATTCTAAATTAGATGGTCACAGTACAATAGGCCTTTTAGGCCGCAGAACTCAGGGCGAATGGTGCCCGCAGACCCCTATAATTTAAAAAAAATGCGACAACAAAGCTATTTGAGTAAACAGTAAAAATGTAAAATCTACATTCTGGACAAATAAACATAATATTGATTTATACATATTTTCTATTTTATTAGCGCTTTTGTCGGAAATTGGCACCCATTACAATCCTGTCATCATGTTTTTGTAGTTTGTTAAAATTTTAGTTGCATTGGTAAACAATATCGAGAAACATCTCGCTTAAGTAAACGATGTAAACCTAAACAAAACATGGCAGCGTGAATAAATTAACGGTTATGGTTTAATTAAACCGGAATTGTGCTTGGCTTTCGGTCGTGCTCATTTCGCCATCAAGGGGCGAGGGCACCAATTTATGTTGCACGTGCGCCCAATCTCCACTACACGAATAAATTCTAACTTTTTCGTCAATTTGTTTACGATTGGTCATTTGGCCAATTTGAAATATTTCGAAAGTTGGCACGTTTGTTCGAAACACATGCATGACATCGACGAACTACTGCAAAAATATATACGATACGAATTTAAAACCATTCCAAATGCACCCCTGGCGCAACTGCATTCGGGAAAAGCTAATCAGGTGTGTTCCGTTGCTTCTCTTCGCAAACAATTCGTTGCGAGTCTGTTATGGCCGACATGAATCATGCATACTTTTATTTGGCAATTTCGGGGTGGTAGCGGCAAATTCTCATTTCGACGCACATTCGGAATGCTGGGAGACGCAATGAATTCTGGCAAATTTGCACCGGAATGCGCAAAACTCATTCGACAGTCGCAGGAGCAACAATTTAGATTGCAATTAGTGATACACAACTAGAATACACGGATGGCAGCCCACGTTCTCGCCCACTCGTTTACCGGTTACATTTAAAACTAAATAATTTGCTTTACGCAATAGAGTTTCAAGGATTAATATTCAAAACTCAATTTCCATCGAAAATGGCATCGGAAGGGAAATACGTGTGTATTGTGGAGAAATGGACTAGGGTTATCTCAACCGTAACTTCGTTTTATTTAAAATACTTAAATCGATTTTAAGTGTGGATCTAATTACGTTTTTAATTAGCAAACTTGTTAGTTCACTTACGTAGTGCAGTCCTCAGCCAGCAGGAAGTAAATTTGACAAGTAAAGAATAAAACTGTAGCGAGTCCTGAAGTCGCCATTGCCACTGGAGACTAGTAGTGATTTCCACGCAGGGATTAAGCTAATCTCAATCTAACTGTTGGTGAGCATTGCAGAAGCAGCAGCGGCCATTAACAGTCCCGCGGCAATCAACGTGGCACTGGAACAAAATACTGGTTAAGATGATTGCTTCGTTGAAGGCGAACGCAGCATTTCATTACAGGACAAATAAATGACGACGTTCGAGTGAAATGTTAGTGTTTTCGCACGAATTTATTTCTCAACCTTCCCTTCGCCCATTGGCTTGCCTAGTTCAGTGCCGACCATCTCATAAATCTTATCATGATATAAACGACTTTCATTTCGCCTTTAATTTGCGTATTTTATGATTTATATTACGACGCTGGATCATACTTCAACGTAATGTGTGGAGAAGTCACAGCAATGATTTCATTCCCATCCTCAACGATCCCAACAATGGGTGAATCTTTATCTTTGTTTACTAATATCATTTTGATTTCATATTTTGGAAGAAAACAATACATTTGTTTGCAAATCATTTTTTCTTCAAGTGGTGAGTAAGTGACTGTCTACAGCCCAATATTTTAATTAAGGATAGAACGCTACCGTAGTAAGCCATTTTTAATAGGCGGATAAATAAATTTTCTCTTTTTTATTGAAGTTACATGGACAATAGATGATGTCGAGAAATGAAATCTGAAGAGAATGGTAGATGGAAGCTGTGAGCTTATCGGTGCTACAGAATCGTCATGGACGTGCAGTTTTCCCCGTCAATTTGATGAAACTGGAGTTGGAGGAGATTTGGACACGAAGAGCGTAACTGTAGTTGAAAGCATCTAAGTAAGTGCGGATGGTGACGAGGACGTAAAGCGTCTTCCTGTAATGCCTTAGAAAAGTTTTATATTTACGTGATTATCTTGGCTCACACTATTTGTATTAATAATACTGACATTAAATTTGAACAATGCCTTCAACAACCTTCTAGATTTACAGCCAACGTTATTTTATTTTTACTGTTACTTCTTCTGGGGTAAAATTTCGATTTATACAAGGGATATGAAATAATAGAACGCAAGTTATCTAACTACCAGAATATTTTTGATATAGGATTAATATGCTCCACTTTTTTATCACATGTGATAGATCACCTGAAGCTTATATCTTACAAATATGGTAACATGTGCCATTCAACTAACTTTTATAGGGAGCAATATGCCACTCGGTAGCCTACGAGTCTAGTGACTAGGGTTCAATCCCTGGCACAGTGATTCCACGACTTCGCATCTCGAACTAAAAACCCCATCCTACATTCCCTTCCAAAACTAAGAGGCCGTACAAAGAGGATGTACATTGGGCCCAATATTGTCAGTCGTGAGTCGTTTGATTGGGTATTATATTTTAGGTGAATATTAGAAATATTGTATAATCTAATCGTTCAACTAAGTTTAGGTCCACGTGAAATTCGTAAAAGTAGCTTTGGTTATGCTATAACTGCGGAAAAAAAATTGCGGGCAAATTATGTTGTCGATTGGGCATGCGGAATAAAAATTTGTCGATTTGCATATTTAGTGCAATTTCACGATGGCTTAGAGTCGAGTCGCAGAAATCTGCATTTGGAATTGCCACCAAGGGTGAGGCATCCGGCCTCTCTCGGTTTGCCGACTTTATCCCCTTTAACATTTCATCCTTATTTCCGCACGATCGTTGATCTTCAAACACTTATCGCTTTGCTGGATTTTATCGACTTCCAATCCTGATCGAAGTATACTTTATTCACGCATGCTGAACAAACGTAAGCAATTTTCAAAATTCCTCCTACTTGCCATCCGTAGAAAATGGTTTCCCATATCATTGCAAACTATTAGAACACGCTGAAGCAAATCTCAACAAATTAGCCGTCCGGAATCAAGAATGTCGTTGCCTGATTCGCAAAGGGTTGAAGACGAAAACAGAATCAGCTTGATTTGGGTATGATATAGCGTTAACATACAATAGATTTGGTATAAAGAAACCGCAAACATTGTTTTATTGATAAACTAGTGGAGTACCCAGCATTCCTTAGGTTCTACGACTATTTGCACATCGGTTGGTACTGTTCGCCAACGGACGGTTCAAGGCGCATGCGCGGACTCCAGCACAATCGCTGCTTGGTAACGGACGGAGACGCATGCGCAGGAGACAGACGTCGATCGGGATTTCGGTGCCGTTTGTCAGATCCCATAGTTACATTCAGTTTTATATTTATAGATGGAGTAATGTATTCAAAAACACTTGAAATCATGGCATGCATTTCAGTATTGCAGAACTAAATATGTGACGTTTGAAACAACTGAGCGTGAGATGTTTGGAAAGCTATGATAACGAACGAAACAAAGGAATGCCACTATCCCAATGTAAATGCAAAAATTCAAGAACACAATGCATCACATTGTTTGAGCTGGTAATGGATGCTACTATAGAACATAGATAGAGTTTCACAAAGGGCTCTTTGTTCAATACAATAGATGTCGTGTACTTGATTTCATCAAATTTTGTTTATTCATTCATCATAATTAAATATTATTATTGTACCAATTTCAGGAGTGCAAACTTGCGAGCATGAATTTCTCTGCACAATTCAAGAGTACATTCTGGACGGAGGGGAAGTTTGGAGCTCATTTATCCGATGCTTCTCACTACATTACGAATATCCATACAATGGGGAAATCGGCCCGCATCCTCACTAATAAGGGATGATGGTGGTGAATCATCAACAGCGTGTTCTTAACTTAAATCATAATTCCTACTGCAATATGCGTATTATGGGATCACCAGCTGCATTAGGCTTAATTACTCCATGGCTGCTGCGTTGAGTTTGTGTTCACTTTGATTTTGTATTGGGAATTGATAATAAATTTACATTTTTATGATCCGTGCTGTATATATACGCTCGCAACCTATAGGCTTTTATTACATTAGTATTACTAGCAGGGAGTTAGATAATATGAAACAATTCGTCTCGTCGCAAATGAACGCCACGGTTGCTACCAGAGCATAGCTTAATTAATCCCGAGTCCAGTTTGCCGATGTTTGCTGTTCTATTTTCCACATTATTGTATAAATTATACGACAGCAGGTCGTGCAATTAGCCAGAGAATAAATCAAAACTACGCTCTGGCTACAAACTGTGCTGAAGCTAGTTAAGCTCCCTAGAATGCTTTATTATCAGCTCAGTATCAATTGCAATGACGTGAGCATTCTTATCCAAGTCATCATAAGCTGGTTTGAACAGGACAAAAAGGTAGATGAACATTATTTCAACATTCCTGAACGCATAAGACTGGTAGTCCTTCAGGTATTTAGTGCTCAAAATGTGATCTAAATTCTGATTGGAATAGTTTCTGTATCATTGTGAGATCACATGCAAAACTGTTCTACAGAACGGTCTAAACTAGAGTGAGCATTAATAAAACATGTGAAAAACCACATGAATTAAGGGAAGACCAAGTGGATCACAATATGAACATCTTATGTGCGGTGCTACAAGATTGCTGCACGTTTCAGTGGTTTATTGTGTTTGTACCACCAAGCCAGCCAAGACAAACACGCTTGTAAGTACTCATGCAATCCAACAAGGAGTTGATATGTGCACATACACGTGATCCTTGCTTCCTTTCGCATCGTTACCAGGCTGGCCAGTAGTAGCAAAAGGCACTCATGTACATAGCAAGCTCGTAAGCAATAAATGTGTTCTCTGCCATGATTTATTACGTTCTAAACTTGCAATTTCGCAATTCCATTTTGCTCCATGTGGCGCAATGCTATCACGAAGGGAAGGAGATTGTCGGAATGCGCACAATGATGGAAATGACTCAGTGGATGATGCCCATCGAATTATCGTAGAATAATGAATATATGACGCCCGAATGAAGAGGCTGATACTCCAAATGTACATTTAACACGATTTGTAATCGTTAACATTTGGAGTATCAGTCTCTTAATTCGGACGTCATAGATACGTTATATGAATACTCCAACATTGAAATAAATTCTATGTCTTATCGTAGAATAGATTAGTGATATTTTATGGATGTTCTTCGGAGTCATAATGTTCAGCATTATCAATAAATTATATGAAACTTGCAAAGAAATTTCGAGTGACCTCATTTAGTGCTCAACTTTAGGAAAGCAGCCGGAGGCACAAACTACTCCGAATTAAACTCAAGTTGCTACAAAGATATTTGTACTTGCGATGTTAGACAATCGTTGGAAATACAATTCTAACTTGTAACTTCGGAACTTTGGATTACTTAAAGATTTGTCGAAGGCGTTCCAGATGCACTTAATTGTGCAGGTCGCCATTGTGCGGGCCAAAAGGGCGTTTCCGCAGACGTGATAAGTGATAAGTGCATTCTTTGGCAGATTTAATAGGTTTTACGGCAAGGGAGCACCCGTTTTAAGCCAACGACTCTGCGCTGCCCTGTAAAATTGCTGTTAAGTTAGAAAAAGACGAAGATTCGCACTTATTGCAACTTTAAGGCAGCCCGGGACAGGATTTGAAGAGAAAAACTATATAATCGTGTGCATTTAATCATTACGATTACAAGGAGACGAAAACGCTCATAATACAGTCCCTTTATCCAGAGGCAAACCTCAAAGGACCAGCGAACCAGTCAAGCGGAATTCCTACAAGTTTCTTGATAATGAAATAGGTTTAAATGGTTGACATCTATAAGATGCATTTTGGAGATACTTTTTTGTCTCTCAAGTGATGTGAGCTTGCGATGTACAATATTTAGCTAAGGTTGGGATTATTTTCAGGTCTGAATACTGCGTTGGCCTTTATCAATAATGAACGGTTTATTAATATCGAGGACAAGAAAAGAATATTGTTGGGACGACTTAATGCTGCTTATCACACACCTTAATAACTTCTGTTAGGTTGTTAAGTTTATATTGACAGACTCTTGGCGCGAACATAACATCATGTTAGAGAAAGGAATCATTAGAATTTAGGTACACTTCTGATTCGCAACAATTCCAATTGTCAATGTAAAGATCGCTTGATATTTGTATCGCTATCCCTTGAAATTAATCAATTGCTAGGCAAGACAGGATCTGGCGATGAAGCAGGAACCTAAAGCTTCTAGAATCTAGCGACGAGGATGAGTGATGTGGGGAAACACATAAACTACAATTTATATCCCTGTTGAAATAACACGGGAATGCCCGATGAAACAATGTAATTGCAGTTTTTAAAGTAAAATAGGACACTAAGAATGATTCATAAATTACGAATATAAATTGGCAATTAGTCCTGTATAACATGATATAATTCCTATTCCTGCATTTCAATTTGACAGCAAGTATTAGTAATTAAGCAAGAACACCATTTTCGTAACTGTTCCATGATAGGGTTGCTCAAATACTGCATTTGCACTTTTCTAACTAACATAAACTAACTTATTCGATTTAATTAAATGAACGTAATGTTAGATTCGTAAACGTAGATTACGGACAACGAATACAAATGACGCTGAGATATCCTATGCAAGCACGATTTTTCCTTACGTTGCCTTCCGCTTGAGAAAAATAACAGCCAGAAACAGCCGGAATCAATGAAATTGCCAGCCAGAACTTCCGCCTGAGACTTATGTTCGTGTGTTTTCAGGTACATCCTACTGACGCGAAATCGCGAAGAATCAGCAACGACAGTCTCCACAAAGATCAGGATAGAAGCGGCTTAATGAAATAATAGAAGTAATACACAAGGGACGATTGCGAGTCCATCCGGCATATCCTTTCATGATCCAACATTCAAAGAAACCAAGTCGAAGTTCAAATCTTTTGAAACAATTGAAGGTTGTCAAAAGACGCAGCATCCACAACGTTTCAACAGCAATTACTCCAAAACTGAAAGGACTACTGTCTTTTCCTTTCTTTAATGTAATTATATATGCGCCGAACGAACGCAGGATCACTGTCAATTTCCAAACAAGAAATGAATGTGTGTATGTATGGGATCTCCTTTTAAAATACAAATAATTCGATCGAAATGAAATATTGAGCATGTTCCATGTAGTCCTGGGATAATGTGGAAGGAAAGACAATTGGTACAACCTCATGATTCCAAAGTTATAGCGAAAAAATCAACACTTTTCTGATTAACGGCGCTACAATAGCGATCGACGTCGGTCTTATGCTCATGCGCCTTGAAAGTCATGTCTCTGTCCGTCGCTGAAGCAGTAGAAAGAAATGATTTGTAGTAAAACCCATGCAACGCTGGATCCTGCACTAGTTATACGTATAATGATATCAACCAAATATGCCCCAAGAAAATTCTCCCTTGCTGTGTAAGCTGCCATTTTGTTATCGCAAATAAACGAGCACGAAGCCGCAAGTATTATATTGTTGAATAATAAAATCGCAGTCTCTGCGCAAATTCTGCCTTCCAATAATACTGTGCACAGAGAAAAACGAAATACGAGAAAGACATGAAGAGAGGAATAATAGGTCGATATTTTAATAACTTACAGTATAATTCTATTAGAAATCGTACTCGTTAACGTGGAATAATTAAAATGTCTAACGCACACTGAAAATGAGTCTTTTTGCCTGCTGGAAGGATTCTGGGAGGGTCTAACGTCAAATTGAGTCATTATTTCCTTATTTTATAGTAACTTGGAGGGTAAATTATCGGCAGCACGACGAAATGAAGAACGGAACTTGTTTTAAAGTAAAAATTAGATTTAGCTGTCATATGGGTGTGCTTTTACGTAGGAAATGTTCAGCACCCTCTATCTCCCCTGCTTGCTTCCTGTTGTCACCCCATGACATACAGCATAGGGGAAGCGAAAAAATCTGCGAATTAATTGCATATATTCATGACACATGATGATGATATAAACAAAAACAGACCTTAAACTTAAGAATAATATGAATGCTTTTATTGATAGAATAATAAGTAGTGATCATGGCGCTGAATAGTCCACAAGGCCCCAAATACAAAAAAATATTAAAAAACGATAAAATACTAAAGCCTGGAAATCATAACGGAAATACTTCGATGACGATTCGTAACGAGCAAGTTTATGGTTTCTGGGAAGTTTTTATGTTTTATGCATTTAATGAGTCTTCGCTGTGTTTTCTTGCCATTTTTTAACTCGTTTGCCATGCGTGCGTAAAACGTCCTTAGCTGTCGTACTTTATACTGCTTTTTCTACTCTCAATTTGCAGTTTTATTGCTGGGTGTTTGTGCCATTCTAATTTCGTCTGCAGTTGAGTGTTAAGCCGCCTCCAACGCTGCTTGCCAGCTTAGTAAATTTCTTGTGTTATATGGAGCAGGATGTGCGATAACTGCGGGGGGAAATGCACAACCTGTCGGGTTGCCTAAATCCCTAATCTCTTTCGTTCATACTACCGAAACAGGCGACTAATGACAAAAGCTGTAAATGCAGATCCATTGTTTGGCGGTTATTGAGCTAATGCGCAAGAGCTTTTTCAAAATATCCGTTTGCAGTGACTTGAATTCTTCACCTCAGAAAGCTTGGCTATTCATTCTCGTGATATAGGTAAGTAAATCTTCTAAGGATTCTAAACCCTAATCGAACAAAACTTGACGTCGTAGTCTAGTAACTTCAAGATGCTACTAATGTCTAATTTCAATCACAAATTAACTCTCAGCGCTAATTAGAGCTATCCAAATTGGGTGTAACCACAATTCCGCATCTTCGGGCTAATGCTCGCAATTTCCAATTTCCTAGAAGGCGAACCATCTGATCAGGAATCACAAGAACAGCCGCTCCCCTTAAACGGTTCTAGAACTTGGTTCACATGCTCTTGAAATACTCATTAGGATAAATGCACGTTGAGACGTTTGTCGTCATCAGAAAACGATTCGCCATGCGTTTCTGAAATCGATTAAATTCTTGCAAATTTCAGCATTACGTTGGCGATTTTCTAACTTAACACTTCCCTACGAAGTGTCTATAGCCGCTACCATTAGAAAGTTTTCTGAAAGTCACACTTCAGCTGCATATCCATGAACATAGGACGATTGAGTGCACTAAACTAGGCACATTACCCGATTCCAACGATCATAATCTTGCTTGTTCGTAGTTTAACTACCCCTCTGAGATCTTCATTGCCGGCTGGATCCACCCACATATGCACGAACAAATTATTAATAATATATACTGGCTTGTAAGGTAGGGGCGATGTGGAAGCCCCAACTTTAGTGGTTTAACCCAATTATTACACAAAAACACTAAAGGATGGCTGCTCCCATTTACTTCCCATAAATTCCTCTTACTTTCCAGTTTAATCATTTCAATTCAAGCGCACCAGGATTGGCAATTGCCCATAACTCATTGCTAATTAAGTTAGAACAATGGGAAACTAATATTTTCCAAAGGTATACACTTGGACGGGTGCAACCGACGAGGGAAAACACTCATTTGAATGCCGCGTGCAAATTTTCATCCCCCTACCTCAAGCAGGATAATTCGAATGAAAATTCAATTTCGGAAGTTTCATACCTTGTTTTACTCATCTGCGTCACCGAGCAGACACGATTCTTCAGTAACTTTTTTAGCCCACCACCAATGGGCGTCTCGTTCTTACCATTGTTCATTTTCTTATTATCTGCGGGCCAGGACTAATTTAGATTCATTCTCATTCGGCCACATTGCTACAGTTCCGTTAATAGCGGACGGTAAAAACAAAATAATGTTTGAACGCTCCCTGAGGCAACAGACATTGCGCGATTAATTATTGATGGGGATAGAGGTTGAATACATTTACTGGCGGCAGTTTGATTGATTTTAGGACGCCCATGATTATAAAGAATGAAGAATTTGCATCATCAATCTGTCAGAAGATTCAAAAGGTAAATCTATATCCACCTATAGAATCCTCGAGCTAATGTGATTAAAATTCATTGCATCAGTATGAAAAATGGGTTGCCTAATAGAAATACTATATACATTTTATGTATATTATTTCAATCTTAGATCCTGTAACATTTCCCCGCAATTTTCGAGATTCCCCATCTGACATGTGGTCAGCGAGGAAATCTCTGATCTATAGTGTTCGACCGTACAAGGAAATTGGCTTACAAACATAAAATAGAATTTACATGTGATTTATATTTCAACTAAGCTTTGAGTACCCTGATAGAATTTTCGAATATTAAATGAAACGGCCACTGGAAGAGACTAGATATTCACAGCAAGTTATTGGCGTATTATTTTGCCGGACCTTTCGGTTAGCCATAGAAAATCAGGGGCAGCTGTGGTGGGAGGACATGTTGCGAATATTCAATTAAAATAATTGCCCCTACTTTATCGAACGGCATAATTGGTTTCGCCTGAAATTAATGTCTAATGTACTGTTAGGTTCATGTTTAATATCTAGATTCAGTTATTATTGATTTGTGAAAATGGGAACAACTTGTGCGATCAGTTATTTGTCGCGAAAACTCAGTCTAAGGGAACATAAACAAAAAGTGTAAATCTGGTAGCGAACGCACGTTTTATTCATTGACTGTACAATCTTCAATATATATACTTTGAACTCAATCAAAGAACATCAATTAAAACGAAAGAAAAGTGAAAACACCCGACATCAAACCCAATATAATTCCACCATAAAGATCGGAAGTAGTATATTTATTCATAGACGAGGACTAAAGCGTAACCACTCCAGGGAACTGCGAGCACTGGCTCAACAATACGAAAGGCCTGGTTAAGG
>JAOEHK010002911.1:3600-15009 GCA_025447835.1 Labidoglobus nevermanni
TAGGTCATACCATTGACAGAAAATATTCGAGAAGAATAACAACCCAATAGATAAAAATGGATGCATACGCCGCCAAATATCCGGATATAATAAATAAAGCCGACTGATCCTTGCCTTCTTTTTCTCCATCTATATCAGCTATGAAAGGATTGCTGACAATGACAAACAAGTTATGAAATAGGGTTGCAACTTCACACTCATCTTCGGTCGCTATTTGCAGCTTCATTAGTCATTTCTGCCGTAAGTTAATAAGCAGTGACAATGAGCACGCTGGCAACTGCTTTCAATTCATCCACCTTGAATACTTTCATCACATCCCTCTGCCAAGCCACGTATTTTTAAACGAAAAAATGGAACAGATGAGCATAGTTAAGTTTCCGTTCTGCCAGCCGGCGAAAGCACTGACGTTTTCGTCACGTGTCTTCGCAAAAAATGCTAGAGGATCTTAAGAGACAGAGCAACGCATGAAAGAATATGAGCACACATATCTAATTATGAGCGTATCCCAAATTTCAATGCCTTCAATGCCTCGAATTCTAGCGAGCACATCAAAACCTAACACTAATTGGTGATTAGCATTGAAAGAGACGCTGGGACAGGGAACACTAACGAATGGAACCCATTCGAACAGCGTTGCTAACGATTTAATCTCTCAAATTTGTTTCACAATCATTATTATCGCGGAAATAATGTCGGCGCAAATTCTCAATCAATGTCGGTGCTCATTGGGCCACTGCTTCAATTCGCTCCTCCGACTGACATTGGCAATATGAATTTGGGTCATTTGATGTTGTTTCTAAATGCTCCTCATGCTTGTCATCGCCTACTTTACCGCCATAAGTGTAAACTCATGTTGGACAAATGTAACAGCAACGAAATTAGAAATGTTATTGCAAATATTTGTTGTTGTTCACATTGAATTATTCTAGTTAAATAAATCAGTACAAAATCAGATTATCGGTTGAAATCCGTTTCGAAAAAGCTGCTCATTCGATAAATCTAGAACTTTCCATCACAATCCAGCTATCTTTTAGATTAAAATTTAATTAATTTTCGAAGATTTTAATTTGAAATAAACAACTGATGTTCAGGTTAAACCAATGGCCATGTTGAATAAATGTAAAAGAAACGAAATCAGAAAGTGTAATTGCATATTTGTTATCGTCCAAGTTGAATTACCATTTATTGTAGATATTGCGCTAGAGAATCAGATAATCAATCATTTTAAGAGGATTCAATCCTTATTGAATTGCAATTTACGATGTAAATCAGAAATCCCATAATTTTCATCAATAAAATGGTGAAAGTACCATAATTGGCATCCTTCAAGACGCAATAAATAAACGCATGTTAATCCAAGGAAGCAGACTGCAGCGTTATGTCAGTTATATTATTGAATATCGTATTTATACAAGTCCAATAGATTCGCTCTATAAATAAGATGCGCACTCATCGCACGCCCTAGGGGCCGAAGGGAACCCCAGCGTGCGGAACAGTGAAATAAAACGCTAAGCTTAAGCATGACGTTCGTTAAAAAGTGCAGTAATGATAAACGAGGGCTTAAAACGACGTTTGGCGTTCTATATTAAGGCCGTTTTTGAGGGCTTGTCATAGGCGATAGGGGGTAGTAGTGCTAGCGATCGTTTCTACAGCTGGAACACTGGCATGATAAAGTAAAATGGAAAAGTGACGCCAGAAATCGATGGCGACGCGGCGAACTTTCATTCGCAGCAACTGTATTCGCTTTGATTAGCTCAATTAGACGACATTGCTCATTAGCGAATGGACTTGGACTGATTTTTAAGTATGCAATCAGAACGCACGTTGCCATTTAAGCATTGTAGTGCAAAAATCGGAAACATGTCATTGCTATAAAACGCAATTAAGTAGAAACTATTCAACACGGGAAACGATTTATTAAATTTGCTTGCAATTCCTCGACATTTAGTGGAAAACGCGAAACATCCACGGCTGACATTTTCGTCATTTTTGCGCGAAACGAATTGACTCATCTCTAGGGCGTACCTGTAGAAACCGATTGCATGCTTATGCAATCAATTTGCAGCTTTTTTCCTACTATTTCCGCTCATCTCATGCTTTCTCGTTGTGCATTCGCGTGTAGGTGGAGATAGTAACTTTAGCATTTCAATTATCTATGCAGCAACATTTATGTTTATGATCGTCGACTGTAAATTGCCCCAATTGGCAGTAAATGTTGCTACGTGTTTTCATGAAATGACGAAAGATGTAATAATGACATCTCCGCAACCTTATTTCCCTAAATAAAGGCTCTGATTTAATAAAATACTCATAATTAGTGGCGTTTTGCTCAAAAATTAACCTTTAAAAATATACAAATACATTGGAAAAAGCTGTAGTAAATAATAGAAGTTCTACATTCGCCAATACATTATTATCTAGTATTAGCTTTGTCCTATTTACATTTCTAACTGTACTCAACAATTTTGGTGGTGCTAAGACATTTTGCTGAAATACAAGGCAGTTATTACTCACATTCAGAAATTCAGAAATTGAAAAACCTGAAGCTCTGCAGAAGCTTATTAATTCGAAACTTATAACATAACATTGGAAAACCTATACGTACAAGTGAAAGTATAAAGGAAGAATTAAATCTGCATCGTTGCATAAACTGCAACGGACAACTAATCACTATTACTATAGGAAGAAATACATTGTAGAAAATGGTGCTGAAAAGTCTCTAATTGTAAAGAGAAGTACTGGGCGTACAAATGATACTCAGAAATGCTATATTTTTCAAGAAATTTGTCAGTTATTCAGCATATCAGAATGTCTGCACCACAAATATTGTTTTAGTCCATTGAAATGTAAATAGAATTAAAGCTAATTATATTTGCAAATAAGTATTGATTTTGTTCTGTATTAGTGATCATATTGCTTTTATAATGAATTCACCCTTTTCCCATGCAATCGTTATGATTTTACAGGTTATTTTGCCCCCCAAGCACTGATATCTGTAGAAATTGGTGCTGAAAAGTCTCTGATTGTAAAGAGAAGTACTGGTTGTACTAATGATACTCAAAAATGCCATATTCTTCGAGAAATTCATCAGTCAACCGGTCATGGAAGTAGAGACAAACTGCTGTATGCGTTTTTAGCATTTTTTAAATCAATGTCCACCTACTTTTTTAGCAATTCAGAATATCTGCACCACAAATATTGTTTTAGTCCGTTGAAATCAAAATGGAATTAAAGCTAATTATATTTGCAGATAATTATTGATTTTGTTCTGTATTAGTGATCATATTGCTTTTACAATTGAATTCACCCTTTTCCCATACAATCGTTATGATTTTACAGGTTATTTTGCCCCCCAAGCACTGATATCTGTAGAAATTGGTGCTGAAAAGTCTCTGATTATAAAGAGAAGTACTGGGCGTACTAATGATACTCAGAAATGCTATATTTTTCAAGAAATTCGTCAGTTATTCAGCAACTCAGAATATGTGCACCACAAATATTGTTTTAGTCCATTGAAATGAAAATAGAATTAAAGCTAATTATATTTGCAAATAATTATTGCTTTTGTTCTGTATTAGTGATCATATTGCTTTTACAATTGAATTCACCCTTTTCCCATGCAATCGTTTTGATTTTACAGGTTATTTTACCCCCAAGCACTGAAATCTGTATAACACATATTTTATCATGTTCCTAAACCCATTCAAGGATTTCATTAAATCAATAACTTAATTTAGCGAAATGAGCTAGCAGCAATTTTATTAACTTCCGTCATTTAATGAAATCCTTAAGGGATATCATGAAATGCATAATGTCATTATCGATTGCCATAAAAATGTCATCAGTGACAAAACCATTGACGATCAATGCCTCATACAGCTACAAAGCAATGTACTTGTTTGGCGATTAAACGCATCGCCCTGGACGACGGTGAATAGGGCCCGACATTTGCGCGCATGGGGGATGGATGCAAGGGTCACACACGCACAATGGACGCTCGCTCGCATAAATTGACGCAAGCCTACGACAATGCGGTGCGTCCCTAAATCTTGCAATAACCGTCACGGCATTCCTTGAATCAACCGCTAGGACACGATTTGCATAGGATTTGCATTGATTTCCGGCGAGCTCATAGTCACTCCGAAGCGTAGCCGAAACGAAATTCTTGAGCGGATTTGCGAATATCGTGAGCGAGAAATCGGCAGGGGGAGAGGAAACACGAATTCGCTCGTTTTACCGAAGCCGCCGAAATCAACACGTAATCCGATACTATTCTTTCACGTGACGGGTGGAAGCCAACTGCTAAAAGTGCAAATGGCAATTGCCATCCCACTGCGGAAAATCGAAAACACGAGGCGGACATTGAATACATTCGCTTGCGTCGAGAGTACCGAAATTGCGAAACTTGAGTGGAGGTGTATGTCGGAGAACAGGGCCGGCGTAACCTTTTGCGGGACCGGGTTCATAAATTGCATATTTCCATGTGTTGAATGCAAACGCGGGTCCGGGTGCAACTAAACGCGCTGCACCCGCATTGTGCCGACCCTGTCGGAGAAGTTAACCTGACCTGCACATGAGGGCTCCCATTATGCGCTGCAGTGATGGATCGAATGTAAATAGATGCGAAGGACGGTGCGAATTTAAAGAAGACGAAAAAACGAAGGCGAGTCCAGGCGACCTTCTGCTGCAGCTTGAACCAAGTACCAGTTCCAATACCATTTGCGAATGATGCATCAATGCTCTTCAATCCAGCCTGCAATAAGATGCTCTTTGATTGAAGCGTGCGTCTTCAGCCATGCAAAAAGGAATTGCATGTTTGGCCAAGTTTCAGTTTATAGAGACAGGACTCAGATTATGTACTCTATATATTCCCCCCACTAACACCCACCTATAAACTGAAGCTTAGCCGCGTGTGTCTTTATTTACTGCAATTAATTGTAAGATAGAAATGAAATAGATGTCGTTAAATTAGTTTGGTAAGGTGTTCACGTGTGTAGTCTAGAATAGAATAGACTTAACGCTAAGTATAGCGTTTGTTATATGTATATCGGTTTGAATTCATAGCGAATTAAGTGGAGTTGAAATTACATGCATTGGAAGCATGGAAAATGGGCCTGATTAATGCTAAATTGCGCAATTGCGCTTTTGTTTACTCAATTTGCGTGCGTGGCCGCCATTTTATCGTATCTTTATGATTGCACTGCTGATTCTGAGTCAACGAAGCGTTCAGATTGATGGCACTTAATAGACCATCAAAGCAAATGCAACTGCCATCAAAATCGTGCAGCAATGTTAGTAAGCTATTGAACCAATGTGCAGTAAATTGCAAATGTGAAAATCGATCGGAAGCGGCAGTTGGCCAAATACACATATTAAATGGCCAAAAACGAAAAGTTGAAACTGCGAATGTAATTGCTTGAGTGACGCTTTCCGTTTTTTAATGCGCGTAAGAAGCTCGCTTTTCGCGTTTTCGGCCAATACCATCAATTATTGGCATCCAATGGCAATTTCTGAAGGTATTCCGATGGACGGTCATTCCGATTTCCGATATTTAATTATCTGACGTTCCAATTACATTATTTTGCATGTTTATCCATCAAATTTCATATAATTTTTCATTCTTAGGTGATGCAGTCAAATGGAATATTTATGCATAAACATATTCAGACATACTCGTTGATTGAGTACGCAATTATAATTAATTATTGTACTACTTTGAACTACAGTAGCACTCTGCTTAACGTTGCTTTGATGCACTTCTTCAAAATTCTAACTAAATTATACCGATATGCAAGCGATTGAACCAATGAACCCAAGACCAGACTACTTAAAAATGATAATAATAATAATGAACTACTTTAATTAGCGATTGAAAATTTGGATGAGGTAAATAACTATATATACCCAAGATCAATGTCTAATTGATGCTGAATTGAATTCGTTTTAAATCCAAAAACAAGAACAATTCTCAAGAGAATAACAAATTTAGACATCTGAAGCCAGTTTAGAAAACTAAGACTGAAAGTATGAACAAATTGATTGATGATTGAAGAGATTTTGATGGGAGTTCAACAGGTAAGGAAGAAAACAAGAAATGCAGACGATTTCAGGCACCTTCTTGATAGAAACGTGGAGGATTGTAACTTCAGGAGGATTAGAATGCAATCAATGATCAGTGGTGAGATGGAACTTTATTTATTTATGGAATCTATGGTACATTTATTGATTATGTGTCTACACTTGAAGAAATAAATATTTCTTTCTGTAATATTATAATAAACATGTTTAATGGCCAAATGTGAACATTTTTCCTTACTCCATTACTTGTATCAGTGATTCTCAACCTGTGCCACGCGTGTTGGGCAGGTAATAGGTTGTTTAAGAGGGACATATAAGGGTGTACGCGATTGCAACAAGGTGAGAAACCTCTGATTTACATGATGAGATGCTATTAAGAATTGATTACGTTCTAACGTATATAACGGAATAAAAACACTATTTATTACTATATTGTGATGCCGTTGAGAGAAAATACAATGTGAGGTGAATCTTAGACAATTACGAAGCTTGCAGATATATCTGGCATCAATCAATCCTGGAAGACAGTGCTTTAGCTGCTTCCGAATAAGACAGATTGGGCTGCCAGGTGCAATGCAGTCCAAGCAGTACAGACGAAGAATGAGCGCATGTGCGGGGCGTCGACATCCTGTGCCAGTCTTCCGGATGCATCTGCGTTTACCTGCTTTGCGTCTCGCAAAGTGTTTTCCAGCGCCACGTCGACCGGAAGCAGAAAAAGCGCGCGCACATGTGCCGAATGGATTGCGAATTGATTCGGCTAAAGCTGCCTGCAGCCGTGGGCGTGATAAGCGGCGAAGGCTTCCATTTCCGGTCGCCAAGTGTGGCCAGGTAAACACTCAGCCGGTCTGCGCTCTGGTTCCGGTTGCGCGACGCTGTTGCCCATGGGATAAGCAAATAAATGCGTTTTACAGTCTCGCTTTCCCAACGCCCTCTCTCTTTCTCTCTCTTCCGTCTATCTCTATCACGGGCCATTAGGTTTTTGTGACTTTGCGGCTAAATGGCAACAGGTGGTCGTGGATCCACGAATGGCTGCGACCTGCCGCCCAAACGCACGCAACTCCTAACCTAGTTCTCAGCGAGAGTCCTCGAGTGATGGACGTGGCCGGAAGTCTCACGGATGCTGTTACATTCGAGCGAGTCGTATGCCAGCACTCATCGGCAGCCAGGTCTCCGACTGACTTCCGTCAGCCTGTTGCGCTCTGCGCCGGGATTGTTCGGCTGCGGCGCGGGGCGCAGGCGGGCGAGAAAAGGAGCAGGAAGTAGGTTTCCTCTCCATGTGCGCAAAGGTGCGACGGAGTCGCTCTATATTTAGCATGTCACCTAGTCGTGCACGCGCATGCGCATGGTCTGCAGCTGCTCGCCTGGACGCGATCTGCAGCAGCAGCTCTTAAGACATCCGCCGAACAACTTGAGTTGAGACCTCGCTGGCACGTGCAATCCGCACCCATCCACCTAATGGATGGACACATGTTATCCTGCCACATTATGTATTGACTTGGGCCCAATACTAATTCGACTAAGGTTGCGAATTTTACTAATTTCACCTCGATTTTCGGACACTCTTTAGAAATTTCCTTCTCTTTCTTTTTATCGCCGTTTGATTCGTGACATTTTGTGAAGCTGCAGACCTAATTTAAGATTTAAAAGTGCACTGCTTGTATGGACTTGGGGCAGTCTCCTGTGTCTCCGACGGGGATGCCCGGAAGTCCTCTATGTTTCGTGTATGGATGGTTGTTTGAAGAGATTCAATACCCCACACTCGACAGTCAACAGTTTATTTAATAATTTACACAATAACTATAAGAACAAAACGAACACTGATTAAAAATTAAACAAAACGCGAAACCTGGAGGATGTGTGAAAACTCGGAAAATGATCGATCGCGGAAAACGTGTAGGACTCCGGACGACTCGTTACTGCTTGTTACAAAGGGCTTGTCTTCTATTTATGAGGAAAGTGTGGGAACGGTTTGGAACGGACGTGACAAAATTTGAATTGGGACTGGTAATTGCAATTGGCCAATAAAACATCTACAGTCTAGATCAGCGTCCGAAACGTTTGATCCTCGGAACGCGGACATTTGTGGTGCAGATGTTGTTGATGGAACCCGTGCAATCCGAGGTGGCAAGGTATATTGGAGGAACCTAAATTGAACGCAACTTTCTCAGTTCACTACCACGCATTTACACACAAGGCTAGCAGGACACTTGAGTTTAGTTGAGTTATTCAACGTATTTAATCATTTTCCTCTCTTCTCTAATGTCAAACTTGACTGCATGTAATTAAATTGCATTAAATCGTTACCCAGTAAATCGATATATAATGCACTGTTACATTATTTCCGATATTGGCACCTGTCCAATGCTAATTCCAATAAGGATGCGAATTATTTCAAAATTTCACCTAGATTTTTCGTCTTTTTTACAATTTCTCTTATTTCATCGATTCGCTTCCCGCTCGGTATTCGCTTTGGTAATTTGCTATTTTACAACATTTTATGAAGTTGCAGACCTGTTCTAAGCAATTGCGCAATGCGCTAAATGACTTTTTCGGATAGATTTATTACCCAACCAGTGGGTAATTTCCGCACATTGACACGTGCTAGAAGTAAATAGATTGTGGGACGTAAAAGTGCCTGTTCTGCTGGGTATTGAACGCAGCTCTGAGCCGAATAATAAACGTATTAAATCATCATTTTTTATTGTCGCTTGCATCAGACGTGAGTGCAATTAAAGTGCATCTGTGTGCCTCGTTCCGGAAAGATTGAAGAAACGTGGCGTGGCGTGATGTTAGCCACGTGTTCGGCGAGGCCAGGTGGTTGCTCTGCAGCGGCGGCAATTTAGGCAACATGTGCCAACCACTTCGCAGCGGCGCGCAGCCCAGATTAGCCGGAATCACAATGTTCGGCGAAAGATTTACGCATTCGCCACATGGGCACGTGCCCAGGCAGCGCCGGCGAATAGATTTCGGCATCTGGCAGGCTGGCGGCGGATCCCTCGAAGACGCTTAGGCACGCGTCGCGTAAGTGGTGGTTGCAGTTGCCGCCTGAATGCGCAGCAATCCGCATCCCAGCGCTGGCTACCGGTGTTGCCGCATCCAGGACGAGATCAGCGCCATCCGTCGGCGTAGCATTGACAGGTGTAAATGCGATCGCCACCTGTCGCTCACGCGGCCGAACAATAGCCAAACGCGCCCCAATTAGCCGCCACGCAACGGCGCGCGCGCGCGCGCGCGCAGGCTATGAATGGGCGGCCGCGCATGCGCGCAGCCCTCATTGCGTACCTGCATCTCGCGCCGCGTGCGCATGCGCAACATCCCCCAGGCGGCCGCATTGTCACCCGCGAACCTCTTCGGGGCGTCCGGCCGGCCGCCAGACGCGGCGGAAAGGTGCGCGCGCACCGCACCTCGCCATCTGCCGGCGAGCTGCGCGTCTTCGGCTGCGCGGATGCCATAAACACTGTTTTCGCATGTCCGCGCCGGCTGCGACATTCGATGACATTCGCCGATGATGAACGGACGCAATGCGGCAACAATGCGTAACTGTATATCGCGTACGCACGTGCAATTGGCGCACGCGCACAGCAGCTGCATCTGTCCAACTGATAAGCTCGCCTGCAGGCAGGCAGGCCCAGCGAAATGCGCACTGTCGCCCCTGTTTGCTTTCGCCGGCGAACGAGTTAGACGCTGACCATTGACATTGAGGCCGAAAATGAGGGCGCGCAATTTAAAAGGCATTTCGCACGCGAAGCGAGCGCGGCAACGCAGCAGCGGCCATAAAGGAAGGTAGATACGCGTCCGTCCAGCAGCTGGATGGAAAGGATGGATGCATCTGCTATTTTACACACCGATACACGCGCACGCGCGCACGCCGGCCAGCTGCAAATCATCGCGCATGCGCGCCCAGCGCCGACCCAACGTGGCAACGTCGGCGATAAGGGCGACGCGCATAGTGCACATATTTGCACAGCGATAGCCGGCGGTAAGAAAGTGCGCCATTGTGGACGCAATTGCAGTCTTATCACCGCGCTGATAAGGGCGACGAGGCGGGCGGAAGCTGCCACCTGCTCTGTCGATCGTAGTGACTCGTGATTTCCGGCAACCTTCACCAAAATGGACGCTTTCGGCATGTAAATAGTTGACGGTGTGTGCAACTAGTGATGTTTGTTATTATTGCTTTTGGTGATGTAAAGGCCTGCATTAGTTGTTTTCTACCAACAAACAAGTAAATAAATAAGATCTGAAATTAGAGTAAGAGTGGAGTAGGGGTAATTGGAGTACAAACCTTTTGAGGAACGCGATAGAGCAGCAAGGAAATACCAAGGATTTGAATTACTCAAGGAAAATTATTTTTCTGATACATTACAACAAACATAAAGAAAGAGAGTAACACGTATTAATGAAGAAAATATTTGATAATGGCGCTGCCAGTACTCTATTGCTCCACTCAGAGTGAGCTCAGAGGACTAATCGAGCTTAATGTGGAACACAATGGAGCGTGCTCAGATCGATTTGACGAACGATTTGCTTAACGTTGGTAACGACGTCATGTGCCTGCTGCGAGCGAAATGGCTTAATCCAGCAAAGCGGAACACAGGCTGCCGTTGGAATCGAATGCCCTTGGATCGATGAGGATGCCGTCTTGAGACAAGCAGACAACAATCGCATTGCTTGTGTTTGGCTGCCACAGCGCGTGCTGTCTGCTGGCTGCCTTGTTGCGACACCTGTCCCTACACATGGATTTCAGATTTTAAGCAACTGAAGCAGCAGCAGCAGGCCGACATCTTCACGTGTGTCTAGAGACTTCCTTCCTTCATTCAATTCGAGCACAATAGCCCGACGCTGGCTTCCAGGATATTGTCCAGCATGTCGTGCCATTGAGTATTGTCATTAAAGAATAAAGACGTTTCAAATCGTAATATTGTGCTATTATTGCTTATTCTTCATTTGTTTTCTTGCTCACGCAAGTGCTATCGCTCTTACTTTACCCTTCCCTTCGTGGTTAAATGGTTGCACAATGTAGCAAAACGTGGAGTCTGAGCAATTGCGAAAATGATGAATTGCAGCATCCAGAGAAGGGATAAACACTGCAGCTATATATATAGATTGCATTAAAAATACAATTTTGCAAGTCTTATAACTGAGAAAATACGAATTTGCACCGCAAATGAATACTGCAACATCACTCAGAAACAACAAAGTACACTGGTACCTCGAGATACGAATGCCCTGGCATACGAGTGTTTTGAGATACGAACTGCCGAGCCAGGGATATTTTGCCTTGAGATACGAACCAGATTTGAGATACGAGCAGTCGCAGGACCTTAACCTCTG
>JAOEHK010002943.1:0-14993 GCA_025447835.1 Labidoglobus nevermanni
GAAATGTTATATGGTCAATGCGCGATTAAATGCCCCACAGGATGCACTTTGAATCATCCTGTAACACCAAGTAGTTCTTGAGAAAAACCGGAAAAACTTCCACACGTCATCGCCGAAATGCGATCAGGTCATCGACGAATTGCGATGACGCAATGGAAAGAATGCGATATTGTAGAAATTGGTGCTGAAATGGATTTTATGAAATCATATAAAATTCATGTCCAAGTTCCTGCTAGTTCCTGCAGAAAATGAGGAAATGTTATATGGTCAATGCGCGATTAAATGCCCCACAGGATGCACTTTGAATCATCCTGTAACACCAAGTAGTTCCTGAGAAAAACCGGAAAAACTTCGACACGTCATCGCCGAAATGCGATCAGGTCATCAACGAATTGCGATGACGCAATGGAAAAAATGCGACATTGTAGAAATTGGTGCTGAAATGGATTCTATGAAATCATATAAAATTCATGTCCTAGTTCCTGCTAGTTTCTGCAGAAAATGAGGAAATGTTATATGGTCAATGCGCGATTAAATGTCCCACAGGATGCACTTTGAATCATCCTGTAACACCAAGTAGTTCCTGAGAAAAACCGAAAAAACTTCCACACGTCATCGCCGAAATGCAATCAGGTCATCGACGAATTGCGATGACGCAATGGAAAAAATGCGACATTGTAGAAATTGGTGCTGAAATGGATTTTATGAAACCTCGGATTATACAATTTCATAGATAAAGCAGATTTGAATATCACTTAATTTGATGATCAATAGTGTTTTCCGATATGAAACATATTTCCTCAAATATAGTTCTTATGAATCCAGAGTCTTTCTTGTACAAATTGTTTCGAGTATCTTCTTCGATAAACCTTCCCCTGTCGTATACAAACACTCGATCGCAATGAATGAAATGCCTTAGTTTTTGTTCGACAATTATCACAGTACAATCGTTAAAGTGCTTCAATAATAGTTCTTGAATGTGAATCTGTGACCTAGATCAAATGCAATATAAAATAGTTGTTAACTCAATAGCTCGCAAACCCACTGCGATTGTAGAGTTTCGAATATCTTATCAATGATCACAATCTTGGTTCTGTTGAGTAGAGCTGCTGCAAATAAAATCAAAACTCGGACGTCAATCTGAAAGTTGGATCCAGTTGGCTTTACAGACTGGTCCAACGAATAAATAATCGATTTCAATCCGACTTTCTCCAACACGCTCCAAATCGAAGAGTCTGTGAACTGATTTTCTGGGTCTAAATTGAAGCGCAATGTCGGTGAAAAGATGATCATCCTGTTGGAAATGTAACTGATGTTTCGTCGTAGCGTACATAGATGAATCGTAGTGATATCACGAGCATTAAACGTAATCAAACCATCATAATCGTACAACCGGAGTAACAATTTCATCAAAGTAGTGCGACCTGTTCTAAGCCGCCCCATTAAGCCTAGCTACAACAGGACTCATGATTAGAACTGAATGCAAATGTGTTACCAAGAGCTTCACTTTCTCTTCCGGTTTAATACGCAGATTGATAGCATCATTTTCTAATAGATGCGCTTTAGTGGTGACCCTATCAAAATTGATAATTGGAGGTACCGCCCAGAGTTTGGGGTACTGTAAACCAGTTTCAACATCTTCCTTGGAGTTTTTAGTATACGTTATGATATTAGCAAGATGATTGTTAACTGAGAGTAAGCCCTGCAGTTCATCCATCCCGAATGAGTCCAGGATTACATGGAAGATCATGTAGTATGATATAATGTTGATCCACTTTGAATACTCCAACATGGCTATTAAATGTAGTCGTATCTTAGGGTAATTAACTACTTTTTACGATTACTCACTAAAATAATAGGTGAAAAACACGCCGTAGATAATAAAAGTGATGAAGAAGGCGAGGAAGTCGTACCAGAGGGCATAGGAGTGGTTCAGCGCGGCGAGAAGAAATCTCTGGATTGTGTATCGATCTACAAGGGTATAGAATTCGGATATGCATTTCTCCATCGCGTTGCTACTGCGGATGAGACCCAGAATATTGATATTATGCGCAATATGCCTAAGAATCGGCAGTAGCACTAGTAAGGAAAAGAAACCTTAATACCCATCATCATTCTGACCTTCTGGCATCATACTTACAGTCAGATTCCCAGTTATGCAGTTGTTTATAACACCTATTGAAATTGACACTCATTATCACTGCTATGACCAAATAAATGATAAGAATCAAAGTAAGGTACCAATCCACGATGCAGAAAAGACATGCAACACTGAAAATGAATGAAGATATCTAAAATTACACGCGTAATATTAAATTGATGCAATTTCTCGTTGTGCTCCTTCCTACTTTAGTTGTATCGATCAAGACCCGGGATAAGCATCCCTCCACATGAACAATGTTGCGAGCAAAGACTTGGAAGACTTGAATTGCAGGCATTTTGTTATGGAATTCCATTGTAGTATTGAGGACGGCGTCAAAAACGACTGGAAATAGCTTTCTACAGCAATCAATAGATAGGTAATGAATAGCAATATTTTTCAGCAATGTTAGCGGTATGACCGTCAACGATGTGAAGAAGAATATTCGCAACTCGTAAACGGCATACAAATCCGTCAATGTGCGGTTGATTTTGCTATTTTTCCAGTACAACAAGGTAGTCTGATTATGATAAATGTCCTTGTAGTTAGAGATTAAAGTAGTGGTGCTCCTGAAACAACAAGAAACCCTGATGAGAAATGATCCATAGCTGACCTTATCCATTACCAATCGAATAAGACATGTTCCCCAATTACCGGAATGAGGCCAACAAAGTTGCTCAAAAACAAAATGAAAATGAAATTGTATAGGACTTTCTGTGACGCCATAAGTTGCTGAAGGGCGTAGCGTTGGTAAAATGGGGCCTTGCTTGATGATGGTTTAATATCTCTGTAAATTCGCTTCGGAATCTTATGAGGTATCGAGATTCTTTCTGCCATTCCTATCATGGGCAAAATATCTGTCATGGGCTCGATAAGTGACTCAAAATTGGGTATCTGTCTGCGAATCATCTCCAATGTGCCGATGGCTTTGATTGTGCCCTATAAAGATGCCATGAAAATATTTCCAAAGACGCCTCCATCCAGCATGGTCACCTTTTCAAAAAAACAGATTTGATCTGCTCGCTCCAGGTAGAACATTTGATTGGTGACCAGCAAACGTGTGAACCCTTGCAAATAAACCAGTATGCAATCTTCGAAGATGCATCGCCCTTCGCTGTTCATAATGTGTACCGGGGGCTCTTCGAATGCGTACAATTCCGCCATTTTGTAAAGGATTCGCGCCAGCAGCATCTTCAAACTTAGCTGGGACATAACATCCTCCTTGCCCATGATGTATTGCTCGCCACCTTCGTAGAGAGAGAGCTCCGAATTGAGTCCACAGAGTTTTCGTATTTCATTGTATCTGGACTTATTGAAAGGGTATCCCAGGATAACGTTCTGTTTGACTGTATCCTGGAGAATGAGTCCTTGCTTGAAGTATATGGACACATTACTAGTGATGTGGATTGAACCACTTTTCAAGATAACCATATCGCAAAGAATCGGAATGATGGTGGTCGAGCCGCTGGTAGATGATCCACAAATCACAGTCAGCTTTCCTTTGGGTAGGATGAGATTGACCTTCTTCAAGCCAGCATAGTCGCTCGTTGAACGCGTGGAAATATTATTGAAGCGAATATCTTCATCTGGCTCCAGTGGGATCCTCTTATTCGTCTTAAACTCTTGCAGCATTAGGAATACATTGACAAAACTTAGAATTGACTTGATTCGTTCTCTCGCTTCCAAGAATTGCGCCCAGGCAATCAGCAAATTGGTGCATACTTGATTGTAGATTACGAAGCAGACCAGAACCTGTCCCATTGTCATCTCATTGTTGCTGAGGCAATGCATGGCTATAGCAAGAATAGACGCAAAACGGTACCAGGAATAAATGAAGGCTTGGCCGAATGTGTGGTTCAAAGCGTGGCGAATGCAATATTTCATAATCGTATTATGTTTGAGCATCAATCGCTTGCGCAAGACACCCATTAGGCACTTGATCTTCACCGTCTCGATGTTGTCCACGATTTCAAAAAGTGGCTGCAGCCATAGGCCTCGTAATTGCTTTAATTTCAATTCGAAGCATGCCGATTGCTTCACGCAGAGTACTGAAATCATTACCTTCATTCTGGGCTACCCAGGAGGCGTTGAAACTTACTTTGCAAAGGATAAGAAATAAGGGCAAATATAGCCATTCCTGTAATACCCGCCACACCAAGATACTGGTAGATGATTGGCAGGGATATGAGGTAGACCAAGCAGCAAGAAAACACTTCCTGGCAGAGTAATGGAAGTCGAGTAATGCTTGGTAAGTCATTAACAAGAAAAGCCAGTAAATTATTGAATCTATGGTTCTTGGGGAGTAGGATGAGCTAGGAAGGAAGAGAGGTAAGAAATTGAAAGTGTTGGCAATCGCTGTAATACTTTTCTATATAACAATACAGTTAGCGCGATTCGTATTCGGTCCCCGTAGCAAAGCAAAGCAAATTTTCGAAAATGTTGGAGACATATATGACCCGTTACGAATAGACTGATGAAAAACGCAAGAATGAGGAACCCTGCCAGATCCAAGTTGTCCTCTGGTTTGCTGAGTGCCAAATGGGTAAGCATGTAATTTGAGGTCAGTATTATCAGCGCCCTGAAATGGATACCTTCGTTGAAATGTGCTAATAAGCACTGTTATAATCACTTTTACTTTAGGATTGCAGCAATTAAACTGAAAGTCATTGCAGCATGATAATATTCCTTCTTGCAGAGGTAGATTTTACATATTGAGGTAAATGTTACTTTATGTCCAGAGCGGTTTTGTTCGAGTTCTTCAGAAAGACTGCTAGCAATAAAATGGCAACAATCTTGCAAAAGTGGATCGAAAAGTAAGTTTTCCGACATACCGCGGAATCTAATTTCACTGAAAATGCGTAAACTCCATCTGCAACATCGACATCAAAGAAACTTCCTGTTAATATTTCGAATATGGTTATATGGCCAATAACTTACGTGAAAAACAATTTTTCAATCAAGGATGCGGTAATTAAAGGATGCGGAATGCGCATCTTACGCATTTTCCTCTTGTTTCTCTCAAGGAATCGTCCATGAATAATGCTGACAATTCAGCATCCAGAATTGAAGCAATATTGACATTAACAATAATGTACAACAGTTGAATATCTATTAATACAATGTTTTTCTCTCTTAATGACCATTAAAATTGGTCCTAGACCAAATATTAATGTTGATTGCGTAAGTTGAGGTGATTTCAAAATAGCAAGGGCATAATTGTAATCAACAAAGTCAGTTGGTTTCTTTCTCTTCAGCCTTCTAACATCCTTAATCATTAATCATTTAACGCGGAGAGGTGAAGGAGCTCCCCAAGGATGCTGCACAAAAGGCTCATTGGTCAGGACAAAGTCCATCAAAAAAAAGATCATTAAAAGAGGGAAAAAAGGATGAAAAATGAGGTTCAGACTAAGAATTCTTATCAAGTGCAAATATCTTCTATATATTATATTCGAAACAGTTTCATACAATCATATTGTAGAAATATATGAATATGAAATGAAATTTCATTAATTTGATCATTTCGCATGCGAATAAATTACGCTTAGTTGAATTAATCGTAATGGATGACTAGCAAAACCGTGATATACAATCATATTACTTAGTACATGATAACGTAATAAGCCAAAGTACAAGAATATAAAGAGTTAGAGATACTTTCGATTAGTATTAATTACGCATAAAATTAATCTCTGATGAAGATGATAAATGCTAATGCATGTTAGTCCTAATAAATGGTGATCGTTTTGAGAAAGCTCCTTTCCTAACAAGAACATTCAATGCTCGGCCTACTTATGCTAATGAATAACAAGACATTTTGTTCGCTTCGGTCCGATCGATTGACACATAAATCGAAATAAATATCAAGTACATATAAATTCGTAAATCTTGTAGGCTTATCAAATAATTGAACACGATATTTGCCTAGATATTACTGTCCTAGCAAAACAGCAGTACAAACTAGAATAATACATTTCCCAGTGCGCTTATGCACTTGAAATAAATATCGATAGATCCAATGTGTGATTGCATGTCATCCACTTGCTCATTTACAAGTAGAAAATTGAACAACGATGCGCACTCTAATTATACATTGTATATACAGCAGTGTGATAAGCTCAGCTAACAAATTGAATGCAGAAACACAGATACATGATGCAAACATAACAATAATATCTGCTATCAAGTGCAGTTAACATAATTACTAGTAAATCTATGATTCATTGCGGATATAACAGACAAACAGCTTTTTACAATTGATAAGATAGCAGGATAATGCTCGAAATGTTATTTTCGCTCATGGTTCTTCCAATTTATCATAAAATAAGGTTGCTGATAAATAATTGCATTTAAGACTAGATTGTTACTGTAATCAGTGCTTTGAATTAATATGGGTTGGATGATAAAAGCAGGAGATAAGTGCCAAGCAGAATTCTCCAATTAGATTAACAGCAACCTAAGGAATCGTGGACGATTGACATGATTAAAGCATATCATTTATCAAAACTATGTCAATTTTGGCTTTCAACCAGTTCTAATAACTATACATCCTTTTCACCTCCTGGAGAGTTAGAATTGCGTACTGAAAGTCTTTTAATACTTTGATTCGTTTGAGTTTGCTAACTATTTGATTTCAATCGCGATGGAGATGCAGAAATTGATTTCTTCGAAGGGAACGTGATGATGAATTGAGTATTGCGTTAATTGTTATCAATTAATGTGCTAGATGCTGCACTCGTCGCTTTCGTCGGAGGGAATATCGTTGCATTCGCCATCCAGGTCCAGCACCACGTCCAATTGGGGTGATAGAGGATCGTCATCGTCATTATTCCCTTCATCGAATGAGCTACAATCGGAAACATTGTCACATATTGATGCCAAACTATCGAATTCAACAGTAAACAGTTATAGAAATTCTGAGTGCAATATGAGAAAGCAGAAGACAAGTTTTTATCCACATCTAGCATTCGAAAGTGGCGAAAATTATTGTTTTATGTATTAGATATGTCAGTAATTCTTCCAACCCTTATCAGAGCAACATTTCGCAAAAGGTTATTAAGATATACCTGTAATATGTATTAGTTTGTTAAAGAGCGGTCATGCGTTCGTTTGTAAAACGTGTAACATTCCTATAGTGAATGGTATGTAGGGGACTTGTTAGTGATTAGTAAAAACAGTCACTAATAAGTCTTACCCTATCAAACCCACAATCGTATTCCCTAAACACAAGCAGAACAGTTAACAACATATCGAAATCAATCCCAAATTATCGAAGAAAATAAGAGTAAAGTTATAGAAAAGTAATCAATCAGGAAATCATAAAAATGTCTCTATTGTCACGTTAAAATTAAATTCAATTCAATCCCTAGATCATTTCTACTCACAGACTATTTGGATCATCGGTGCCGCCTTCCTCAGCCACCAGAAGTTCGTATTCCTCGGCAGCATAGCGATCCCAGTCAGATAGCTAAAAGAAGAAACAAATGAGCATAGAAATTTGCGAAATCTCTCAACAATCACGAAATACAGAAATGTGAAACAAATAAATCTGATTTCTAATCTGTTCCCATCAATTCTAAGCAAATGAAGATGTTAGTAAAAACTATTCCAAACCGCTCGGTATTGGCCCACAAGTTTAATGACTTGGGTTCAATACCTGGCAGAGCGATACCGTTAACTATCGAGCGGCCAATAGAGAGAGGACAGTACGACACCTAAAATGGCGGATGTAGTCGCAGTACGCTCCTCTACTACTCCCCAACCCATCCGATCCCAATTAACTAATCTTATATTCCATTCCAAACCTAAGAGGCCGTACAAGGAGGATGTACAATGGGGTCAAATAGTAGGGACTACTCTAAGAGGACAGTAAAGAACTTACTTCACTTTCTCCCGAAGGGGATTGCGTATGGCACTTGTATTGGCGAAAGGAATAGAAAATTAGAAAGTGTTTCTTCGACGTTGCAATGTTCTACATTGTGCGTGAACTAAATTTGCCCAATCAAGCACCAGCACCACTACTTCATACTTACTTCCTGTCCATCAATGTCATGGTCACGCTGCGAGGCGAACGGATCCCTTTGCTCATGATCCAAGTACTTCTCAAAGTTGAAGAAGGTGTCGAAGAAGATTGGCGTCATCTTGCACTTCTTCAGATCGCTCAAGGCGATCTTTCCCGGAACGGCCGGCTTGACCATGTCCAGCATCTGGCACAGGCAGTCCTAACACACACACACACTGATAAGGGATGGTACAGTTGGACACCTAGGGTTACCTCGAACGGAAGCGTCTCGATGCCAATCATTTCCAGTCGATGCATCTGCTCCTCGTAAAAGTATTCCAGCTCATACATCGAGATGAAGCCGTCGCCATCGAGATCCATGCATCGGAACCAGTACTCGATGGCGGTGGGGTGGCGCTTGTCCTCTTCGCTCAGCAGGAACCACACGAATTCGCAGTAGGACAACTTCTCGTCATGCTGCGTCTTCCTCTGGCCGCGCGTGACGCAGCCACTGAATATCCGGTCGATGATGCGCTTGGACAACGCTAGAATGTTTAGGTGTGATATGGACGCAGGAGGTGGCCAGTAGGTTTATGTTTACCGTGATCGTTGTGTCGGGTCATGTCCTGCTTGTCGATGAACAGATCATGATCGCGATCCAGCTCCCAGAACTTGCAGTAAATCACGTAGAAATGCTCGTAGCTGAAGAATTGCGTCACCTGGTTGATGTCCTCTTCCTCCTCCAGCATCTGGATGACATTGAGCAGATTGGAGCGGCGCAGTTCCGGAACGGTGATCCTTCCGCTCCACGAGCGGTTCACGCAGTAGAAGATGCGCGCAATCACCGTGTGAACGTATCGGGAATGAAATTCGGTGGCTTCCTTGAGGAAGGTAAGGCCCGGATGCGTCTCGACCACATCCTGCACCAGCGGAATGAAGTCCTCCGGGCTCAACCAGGTCTTCTTGCCGCGCGTGAGAATGAAGACAAATCTCGAAGATGCGTCGTGACACGTTGAGGACATGCTAGGAGATGATGCGGATGTTGACAATAAATTGACTTCCTGGCCGGTGAGCAATTACCTGGACCAGAAGCTCATGAATTGGTCCAGCGTGCAGCTGCCCTTATCGGCGCAAGCTGCCAGGTAGAGCGGTGTCTTCCAGTACAAGGGTAACTGGCATGCCGTGATCAATTGGGCGAAGTGCTCTCGGGAAGCATACTCGCCGATGATCTGGAACACCTCGGTGACACGCTGCCGGGTCTGGTCCGAGTGCCCAGGCGGCCCTGGTTTGCCCATTGGGAAGTGGAAGCGAGGTATATGCACATTGCTTCGATTGGCACGAATGTGTCGTTGCAGGGTGGTGTGCGGCAATGTCGGCTGCCTCAAAAGGGGCTGCAAGCAGACGCAGGAGGTGTATGGGCGAGCCACGAGGAAGAAGTCCTCGCGCGCTCACCTGAGGTTTGGGCAATGGCACGACCGGACTGCGAATCCGTTTGTCCAGCAGAAAGTCGCTGGGGCAGCGTTCGAAGATAAGCACCCGTTCGGCGACAGAGCCGCGTGTGAGAAAGGGGCGCACGGGGTTGGCTTGGTTCTGCCGCAAGTGCTGGCGCTGGCTGGTGGTCAATTCCGGATGCGGCACCGGCTGCTCGGATCGCCGGGTGTTCCGGACACCCCATTTGGTCGCTACCTCTTGCCGATTGATGGCTGCCGCCTCCTCGCTCAGCACGTCCCCGTTCTTCAGCGCAGCAAGCAACCTCTTCTCCTCCAAGGCGACCTCGTCAATGTACGAGGAGGTCGCCAGCAGTTTGCTGCTGCTCACCGGCCGCACTTCGGACGCACCTTTCTTCACTGCGTCCGTGTTAATCACGCGGTTCTTCAGTGGCCACGATTGCACCGGCTTAACATCGGCCGGCAGGATCATTTCAATGGTCTCAGCCAGTCGTGGCTTGGGGGAGATTTGTGGTTTCTGGCCGATAGCTGGTTTGTTAAGCTAACACGAAAATAAGTTATTTTGGGTTGCCTTTCAACGGTTTAATTAAGGAGATATGTCTTGTGAAATCGTCCCACATTTAGGGAAGTTGATGGTTCGACCTGCGGTTATTATTAATCACGCAAATTGCTGTTTTATGCGTGAAATATTGGCGAATCCTCAATGTGCTAATAGCACTAGCAAGGAAATTAAAACAAGATAAATTGGCTTTATGCCAGATTAAAAGGAATTAGGTCAATCAGGTAGAATCACTCGACTTTACCTACCGTTTTCGCCTGACCCGAAGACCCTCCATAGCCATTAATTAGTTTCGGAGCTCCCAGGTCTATAGCGTCGATGCCATTCATCGCACTTGCTGGACCATTGGTAGGGCTACCGATTGGAAACGTTTTGAGCGGAGTGCGCTTGGCGAAGTTCGTCGGCGGGGGTTCCTGAGAGCCTTTCTCGAACTTTTCGAGCGCATGCTGGATACTGGAAGGCATCACCTTGGTCCTCGCCGCATTTCGCGCCTTATCTTCAACGACGAAATTCTTGACAAATTTCTGAAGACGATTGTTGTCCATTGTGGGCGCTTGGGTCAGCAGCTCGATCGAGGGCTTTGCTGGCGGCTGAGGCTTCAGCATTGATCTGTAGCGACACTTTAATTGCGGTCATTGCAGATTGGTCGCTTTCGGGTATCTTACCCTAGCTTGGAGGTATCCCCAGCAGCATGGCATGAAATCAAGTCGGCGGGTCCCAGACCCCGCGACTTCCAATTCTGATAGATCGCTTCCGCCTGGTCGCTGATTTGCTTCGCGATTGCAGCGATGTCCTCGTCAGGATTGCGGCGTGCAGTTGTTGCCATGGTAGGTACGCATTCACGTGGAAATTAAGGAAACACAAACACGACGAAATTGCGGATCGGATTGGAGAATATCGAAGAATTCACGTTGTTTGCAACTGGAGATTGAAAATCATAATTGCTGGCTTATGGATCACTGGTGGTTCTGGAAGGAAAACGAAATGAATGTCCAAATTGCTGCCAATCAAGACATCATCATTTGCATATCAACTACTTTCACTATATCTGCAGTCGAGGTGCAGCTGCAATCGACAATGAAACAAAGAAACTTCAAGAGGAATTCCGTCCGAAGATATGCAGTGAAATGGGATTTGAAACAATGTTTTAATCATGTGATAAAGTGATAAATTTGCATACATTGTGGTGATTTCTGTTATGCAAATGAGTATCCGCTATTTGTCTGTTCATGCCCTGGGAACTAAAGTAGATAGAATTCCAATTCAGATATCACTATCACCACCACCACCAATTTCGCGTTCTATCACCACCTTCCATGACTTCCATGATTAAACTTGTCAAAATGCCTTATAATTTGTTGTGATTATTTGTTGGAGGGCATGTACTGGGCCCATCCACTTAATTTTGTAAGAGAAGATGGGATTGGGAATCGTAGAGGAACGTACTGCAATGTACTGCAATCTGCCATTTTAAATGTTGTATATCCTCCCTTTAGTAAACCGTTCAATAATCAAAGGTAACGCTACGCCAGGGATTGAACCCAAGTCACCTGGGTAGTGGGCCAGCGACGTTACCACTCGGCTACTGAACGATTCAACTTTGCTTACTTATACTTTATACTTGAAGTAAAACTGCAACGTAGATATATTTAAATGTGTTTCTAATTAAAGTGAGTAATACTCCAATAGGATTTTTTTTCGTTATTGAATTATTTCTGATATCTTACAATCGCGACTTTGAAAAAATTCATAACAGCATTCAAAAAGGACTAAAACAAGTTTCAGATACTGAATTTGTAAGCAACGAAACAAGAAAAGAAATTATATGCAAAGCAATTCAATCTTTAATTTGAATTCCATTCTCGCATGTTGCGACACTTTTATTGCAACAATTGCAAGCATTCATGTGGCAGGCAATTAAATGAACAATTAACATTGTTAACGAATGGAATGATGTGACCGAGGGAAACGTCAACACGAAAGATGCATTTGGAGGATTCACCTGCTGCTTTGAAATGTGTAAAGAAAGTTGGCATTGTTATCGTTTCAATTGAGGACGAGCCATAGAGAGTGACGGAAAATGAATGCAAAACGTGCAAAAATTCACATTTGCATACCATTGCGATTGCAAAATATGTGAGAGTTTGAAAGAGCTCTGTCTATGCATTTTCTGAAAGTGAATATTTGCGTTTGTTAAAACAAACAATCGCTTCTTTTTCCGATCTTAATTTTGTAACTTTCTGAATTCTATATCTGCTGTAATCTGCAGAGAGGTAAGTCATTCGTTAAAGGCTTTCAGGAATTTCTACTTTCCTTTATAAATAGTCCCAGGAATACCAAAATAACTCTCCAGAGGTTTAGAATCAGAACTAGAATACACAACAGTGAACAATATAGCAAAAGTTTAAAATTAGCAATTTTGTTCAGTGTTATTTCCTATGACTCCAACAAATGCGAGTAATTTACGCAAACTTTTTCAGAAGAAACGTAGGGAATCTAGGGAATTCGTGTATCCTTGATCTACTCGGCTGTAAATGCGCTTTACTGCGAGAAGCGCGAATGCTTTCAAAGGCAGCACAAATTAATTCTAGCGAATATTAGATGCGAGAGTAAGATATAGCGTAAATTGAAGTGCACTACAAGTGCACGACCATTTTTATTGCATCACAAGCGCCCTCTCCTTCTGCTCGTTTCTTGCCAATGCCTTCCTCTCTTCTCCAGCGCCAGTTCTGGCCATTAAGTAAATGCGCAAAGCAACAGAAGCAGAACGAGATCCAATCAGAGAGTATTCATGTTCTAGCAAGAGAAAAACAATTCGTATTAAAATCCATTCGTGGAAAATGTAAAGTGCATTCGAATGCACTCATGTAGCAACTTGTTCTATTCATTTCTTAGAATCGTGGACTCGAGTTTAATCCAATTTCATCGCAACTTCACGTTAAACAATTTCGTGTAAAGTAGGACACCTGATTAGTAGTACTCAGCCAGTACGCTTTCTTCAATCATAAAAAGTGCCCACGAAATGTTCTATTGGCATAAGGCCATATATGATTTTCCATATCTCAATTTACCTATAATTATAGATTATTTGGGGCCACTTAGTTTTTTTAAAGGTAGATAAGATTGAGGTTTTGGGATGGGATAAGGAATCGTAGAGGAACGTACTATGTGCTCTCTCTATTGGCCGACCGATAGCTGTGCTAGGGATTGAACCCAAGACACTAGGTTCGTGGACCATCAGCGTTACCACTCGGCTAATGACCGGTCAATCACGTTCCATTCGTAGGGAGGATACCCTGAAAGAAACGAAGATGACGTAACCGCGATTTCCCCGACGTACTTCTTGAACTAGCATGTTGAATCGAGGTCATATTAAATGAATGCAAATTAGTGGGCGGCAATTCGCCGCTGATTTTTGTTGCCATTAAGCAATACGCCTTGGCTTGGTCATTTACTACCTTTGTACAACTGAAATTCTGAAGTGACCTCGTAAATGTCGCAATATTCTGTATTTGATAATATATTCGACTAATTGAAACGTAATGACTTTCTTTTGCAATTAAGGCAAATAGATTTGATTTAATGTCAGTTCTTATGCAGGATTTCGCAGTGAAGATATTTAGCAATATAATAAATACCTGAGAAATGTGAAATGTAAAAGCAATCGCGATTTATGTGCAATAAACTCATTTCTTTACAGCCCACAGACGGTTGACGACAAATTCTTGCTAATATCTTGTTTTCCAACATTTCTATTGCATGTTTACTTGATGTTGGATGCTGAGGTCTTGAGGAAGAAAGCGGCATTAACGTTGACGTTGCTAATGGTAAAGAAATAATTGTCATTTAATGTAATGTTTTATGCACAGTTAATGTCTTTTCCAATTGGATTACATTTTCCTAAATTTATTCATTCCTACCATGTCTTAGACTGATATTATCTAAATAAGACTGTGAACAGAACTTTCTAGTTTCTAGTTATCCATATTTCGATAATCCTTAAATTTCTTCAGTTATTTCAACAAAGAAACTAGCCAAATACAAGTTAACTGAAATAAGAATTAAAATAAAGGTGTAAGAATGCGTGTGCCTTCACCTATTTAGATATAAAACGAAATTGAAATGAAATGTCCTAATTGCAGGCCAATAAAACAAATTTATTCAAAATGACGCGTTTAGCAAACAGATTTCAACGTATTCTAATGAGGTGCTGCAACACACGATGGACCGAAACAAGTTTCGCGCAATGGAGAACAAATCTACGGATTAAAAATACCAGAATCATAAATTATTTATGCTTGCACGAATGAATAGTTACTAACGTCGGCCATGGATTCAACAAACATATCTACAATTATGCTGCAATTGAGCTATGATACGATTCACGTTTGGTTGCATTTCCAAGATTCCAATTAGCTACTATTATTTGAATTAATATGAATTGTAAATTCTAATTGTGAATTCTGAATTGTAAACTATTGAAGAAAAGTAACTACTTTTGCTTATAAGCAACTCTAGAAGGAGTAGCTCGGTAGCCGAGTGATAATGGTGTTGACCCACGAGCCAAGTGACTTGAGGTCGATCCCTGGCACAACGTTACCCTTTACTATCGAGCGACCAGTTGAGGGAGGTTGCAATAGGTTCCCAATCCTAATAAGCCAATCCTATCTTCCATTATAAACTAAAGAACCAGGGAAAGTGTACATTGGGTCCAAAGCTGCCCAGATATCGCAATTAACTGCAATCGACTCCGGTAATTGAAATTGGCGTTATGAGTAGAGACAGGATTTTAGGACGCCAAAAACTGCAAAAAAGGCCCTATTTTAGGCCGGAAAAAGTATGTATTTA
>JAOEHK010002965.1:7012-36140 GCA_025447835.1 Labidoglobus nevermanni
GCAGTATTTACGCCCAAGTGACGTGCAAGCACGGGGAATACCCAGTTTTCGTGATGTGACCTAGGGTATTCCCCGTAGTGGTTTGCCAGCATTGTCTACGAGATTTGGCATGTTTCGTCATTACCTTTTCTCTTACGTAGACCCCCAATTTCCTGTTTCGTTGTCGTATACCCCTGCTAGTCAAATTGGACCACATTAGGAATCACTGTTCTAAAGTAACCGGCTTGTTTTGGCCAAATCACGGTGAATGATTGAATTGCTTTACGAAAAATAAGCTGAAATTGTTTCTAGGTTTGGTAACATTCGATGCGTTAAGTCAGGATGCAGTAGACAACCATGGGGAATACCCGAGGTTTCGGCCCTTGCGGTTATGTGTGGCGTGTCGTTACTTCTATTACTACTCGTATAACCACAATAGGCAGTATTTACGCCCAAGTGACGTGCAAGCACGGGGAATACCCAGTTTTCGTGATGTGACCTAGGGTATTCCCCGTACTGGTTTGCCAGCATTGTCTACGAGATTTGGCATGTTCCGTCATTACCTTTTCTCTTACGTAGACCCCCAATTTCCTGTTTCGTTGTTGTATACCCCTGCAAGCCAAATTGGACCACATTAGGAATCACTGTTCTAAAGTAACCGCCTTGTTTCGGCCAAATCACGGTGAATGATTGAATTGCTTTACAAGCAATAAGCTGAAATTGTTTCTAGATTTGGTAACATTCGAATGCTATGTCTACAATCTTTTTGTTTGCGTTTGCACAGTACTTGAAGTCGCAAACGGCGAATACGGCCCATTCAATGACTGCCTAGTGAAGATGACACGCGAGACCAATTGGCGAGGATCGATTCAAGTGCAGGCAAAACGTAAGCGACCCAAAGCGGCACGCGTCCACTCTAATGAACCCTTGTTGGCGCAGCGATACCCACGCAGGAGAAGCTGAAGGAGATTGAGCGGACCATGGTGCTCGTGCGGAAACCATCCGAATACTACCGCTTCCGCGTGCTGCTGACTCGCAACGTCATCCAGTTATATCGCAATTGGGTGAGTCTTGCAAAATCACTCGCAACAATTACATCCGTTTGTCATCATACCTCTTCTAAATGCATAATACAAAACATGTCGTTGTCGAAACGTGTGGGAATGTCCATAATATGAAATCGCTCTTGTAATTTTCAACCGTTAATTATTGATACAAATGTTATTAATCCGAATGCGTATATTGTTTGGGTGTTTCGAAGTGTATTCCGTGGTCAATAACAAGATTCGCAGATGCGCTTCCGGTAAGTGGAGGATTTAATCGGAAAACAAAGCGAGGGTGAAGTTTCAGCAATGGCGTCCTTTGCTGACAAGAAATTTCCCGCTTCGTTTCTGATTTCGAATAAACGTAACTGTGTGCTATTCGTTACAATTGCTGTTGTTGAACGTTGTTGTCGTTGTTCTTGTTGTTGTTGCTGCTACTGCTGCTGCTGTTCTTACTGTTCTTGTTGTTACTGTGCTGTTAACGAGCAGAGATTTGCGCATCGCGTGAACAACTGCGGGTAAGTGCCAGCTGCTATACGCAATTCTCATTACGCTGACTGCCGAAATGTTCTGCTTTGCAAGACGCAATCTCATCGACAATATGATGCACTCATTGTCATCCTACAGCAAATGGCTAGCTGCATGATTGCATCATTCCAGATACGCTCGCCCTGGATGCGCACTGACTCGTACGAATGTTGCAGACAATTTTGCATCTTCGATTTTTGATTAACTTCGCTGTGGGCACGTTCGTCGGCCTGTTGTTTTGCGGCTTCGGCAATGACGGGTCGAAAACAATCAACAACCTTGGGTATCTCATTATCTCACTCGTGTACACTGCCTACACGACAATGATGCCCGCGATTGTGAATTGTAAGTGATTGGACAGCATGCGATAAATTAATGGCATGCGACTAATCGCGCCTTTCCTCTTCAGTGCCCAGCGAAATGCCAGTATTGAAGAAGGAGAACTTTAACAATTGGTTCCGATTGCAAACGTACTACCTCTCCTATATGACCGTCCACATTCCCGTCCTCATTCTGTTTGCAGTTACCTACGCCCTAACGTCCTATTTCATCAGCGGACAACTCATTGATACCACACGCGTTGCCATGTACCTTTTGATTGTGTTGCTGTGCGCCCTAGTGGCTGAAGGGTACGGCGTCATTCTAGGCACCATTGTCAATCCAATTGTAAGTGCAATGTGGTGGTGTTCCCTTAATAGCTATATATAGTAAAAAGCCCGTTATAGGGAACTACTACATTTTGGTCCCCTCATAGTAGGGAAACGCTTTCAGTCAAGGTCATTCGTGAAACGTCCTCCAATTCGTATTTGTTCATGGAGTTGAAGTAACTTTAGGAAGTTTTGTGAAGTACCGACTGTATATACATATTTGGGTACACATACTTAATTACAACTGTATATACCTCGAAGGTTAGAACCCAAAACTAACAGAGTAGTAAGACTAGTGGATAAGCAATCTGATCAGTAGCAGAACTGGAAGCTGACTGACTCCTCATTTGACGTTGCTGATCCATGAAACCCCAGGTTGCCAAGCACCGGCAGCTGTTCTCTCAGCCAACTTCCCAACGTGGCTAAAAACTCTGGGTACCGCGATGAATCGAGACGCCGCAGACTCCCCCGCCATCGAGACGACACATATATATAATGGTGTAAATTCCCCAGTTGCCAAACTTTGAAATTCTCAGTGTCTTCGACATCAGTCGAAGTCAGTTGTAGTAAGTCATTCGTTTTGACCGTACCGCAATGTAGATTATTCGCTACTAGCACTTTTTGCCATGGCCCCGAAAAGAAAACCAATCTCAATTGAAACAAAAGAGAAATTATAGCATGTTTAGCAAAGAAGATACGATAGACACAGCCGATCCAAAAACCAACAGAAAATGCTTGAGAAATTCGCAATTCCCGGTTTTAGCAGAATTTAATATGTAAGTAATTACGGTAATCTCTGTATTGAATATATTACTGTGAAAGACCGAAATCAGGAGAATGTCGACATTCAACGGTGAATGTCACTATTTACATAACAGTTTTGTATATGTCCAAAGTATTTACTAAGTGATCTTACTTCTGATTATTTATTTGATTCAAAAATATTTATTGCAACACCTATTATGACATATGGAATTGCATTAGAGATTCTTGCTTTTACAACTGCATTTATTTGTTGAACAGTTCCTTTTGCAATGCCATCGTATGCAATCGAGTATAGAGAATGTTAAGTACATTCATTCCCAGATTTGGCATTTTGCAATGCGGTTAGAATATTCGTATAATATACATCGAAAAATTGACTCGCGAAATTGTCCGCGAAAGACAGGGTTGTCCGGGTTCGACTCCCGGTGCCGAGTCAATTTTTCGTTGTATATTATACGAATAGGCCATCGTATGCCCTCCGCTTTTCCAATTAACTGCAGCTGCTTCTCTCAGTGATATTTCTTGCAAAGAAATGTCATCTATGGAAAGCAAATTTTCTTTGCAAATTACGAACTGATTACGTGTGTAAAGCTGCTTGGGGATACTATTTTTATTTGCCAGTTTATAGAAAACGGAGTCTTCTATTCCAATAACAACCGCTAACACATTTCGACTCTATACAACATCAGGGACCAGGAGGCAATTGTCGCTGTGAAGTTCGCAATATTATTGTTGCTTGCAGTACAAGATTCTCCTGTGTTGTTGAATCAGAACTTGATGTAAAATCGTTGTAGCTTGTAAGTCTTCTTGAATATGTGTGAGTTGTTTGAAAAGGAAAAACTGATGCTATACCTCAACTTTCATCGGCGTAAGTCAGACGTAAGGTTACTTAGTAAACATTCCGGGCATATACACGGCTATGTGAATATTGACATTCACCGGTGAATGTCGACATTCTCCTGACTTCGGTCTTTCACAAAAACATATACAAATACAAATTTATACAATATATTATACTGAGGATTCATTGATTTAAGAAATGTCAGGGAATAACAAATCAAAAACTAAGTGGGAAGCGCGTCGGGTCAGAGCTCCTTTTAATGTAGCATTTACGCCGGTCCCTTGAGTGTCCCTCTAACGGGCTTTCATTCTATATGTATTCTACATAGCCACCTGTTGTAATTTGCGATCAATTAATTTCAGAATGGAACGTTTCTCGGTGCAATCACGTTAGCCTTCTTTCTAGCAATGGCGGGCTTTCTGTGCTTGTACCCACACATGTCGAAGGCGATCTATTTGCTCACATACGCCTCGTACCTTTCGTACTCGTTCGAAGCGTGCGTGGAGGCACTCTACGTCAACCGCCCGTCCATTCCGTGCCCGACAAGCGAGGAGTACTGCCACTACAAAACGCCCGAAGTGGTCCTGGACACGCTTGGAATGAACAACAACAATTACACATTTGATGCTGTCTTCCTTGCGATCACGATTCTGTTATCAAAGATTGTGGGATACTTTTCCCTGCGGCGAAAGATTCGCATGAGTCCTGGATCATAGCTAATGGCAATAGCGGTCTAGTGTGCGATTTGAAATATTTAACAATTGTGATAGTCTCGAAACATTAAGTTGTACAGTGAAGGGAATGAAAGTAATTAAATAGTGTTCGGCGTCTGTACTTCTTTTTCTGTTCTTTGTGCACCTGTCGCTGATACTTCCGCTTGACTGTATTGATGGCATCGATGCGATTTGTTTTCAGACATCGTTCCACCTCAAAGTCGTTGCGCACTGCTTCATCGCGCTGGTGCTGGGATTGCTCTACCGAAACACCGGCAATGACGCGTCCAAATTGATTTACATCGTTGGGTACCTCGCCGTCTCTTCCGTTTACATGGCTTACACAGCGATGCTACCGGCAGTTCTAACTTGTAAGTCCCTCCATCGCCCATATGAACAAGGTCATCCTATTAATGTTTCAGTGCCATCGGAAATACAACAATTGCGCAAAGAGAACTTCAACAACTGGTACAATCTGAAAACCTTTTATGCTGTTCATATTGCGCGAACGATTCCCCAACAAGTAGCTCCATTCATCAGGCAATCGCTGTTCTATGCCCTGATAATGCTCTCTCTTTCAGATGATCTATGCCGCGTTATACACGTCGATAACTTACATTATGACCGGTCAACCCTTGGAGACGTATCGCTTCGCAATCTTCTTCTCCGCTGCTGTGGTGCTCAACTTGATTTCAGATGCTTACGGCACCATTATCGGCACAACAGTTAAGCCTACTGTGAGTTCCGGATAAAGCTTCCGCAATCCCTTATGTGCTTATGTTTAATCGTTTCGAATTCTCCTTTAGAATGGTACTTTTATTGCCGGCATTACATCAGCGTACTTTATCCTCTTGTGCGGCTTCTTTGCGCTTGTAAAGCAATCTAAGCTTGTGTGGCTGCTCTCGTTCACCTCTTATCAACGCTTTGGCATTCACGCATTCACCCAGGGCATCCTTGGATTCAATCGACGGCCCTTGGAATGCTTCGATGAGTACTGCCATTACAATGCGCGCTCGATAATGGACGAATACGCCATGGACGAGCACTCCATTTCCGTGGATATGATTTACCTTTGCATCACCTACGCTATCACTAGTTTCATTGGATACTTTACGTTACAACGCCAAACGAAAAAATGCGCATAAACTGGTATTTATTTAGTACCGACAGATGGGACGCTTTGCAAATAGTATTGTTGTGTGATTGCTGATAGAATGTTGATATATACATGGCATCAGTCCTTCAATTCTAGATGGTTGGATTCTCGTTTAGCTTTACTTGATTGTTGTACTTTAAGCTTGGACTTCTGAATCGAAATAGTGCTTCTGCTTCTGAATTCATTACTACTGATCATTACTAGACGACTCCCTGTTTCTAGAATACCTTTTCCGATAGAAATGATTGTGATAACATGTTTACACACGTAATTTTAACGTTCAACGCATATTTTACATGCGCAATCAAGTCAGAAATCAGAATCGTTTCTATGCACAACGGAACACAACAGAAAACTTAGTAGTTGTCACTGTAACTAACTCTGTAAATAAATAAATTGTTTTACTAGAATGTTTCATTTTATAGTACAGTGGAATGCTGCAAGTTCAGAATTGATTGAATCTATGAATATATAATTCAAAGAAAGCTCCTCCGTCCTCTGTTTCCTTTCATTATGTGTACCAGGTCCCCATGTGGATTGGAAATATCCAATTCACCTTCAATGTCTGATATTTCTAAAACTTCTTTCTTTCTTTCTTGATTAAGTTGTTGTTTTGCGATATTAACAATGGAGTATACATAATGCCGGATCCAGCATTTCACCGCCTCGATGCAATAACAGTCATTGGCGCCTCTCAAAGCAGGCTTGGGAAAAATTGAGAAAATCGGTTCATTACGATGTTCCAAGATGCAACGGACAGGCACGGGGAATACCAAAGGTACCGCCACCAGTCGACGGGTATGATATTACCAGTGCTTGACCGCTGCGTCATGTTGCAATGGCTTTTTTTGTAACGTCGGGATCGGTATACCCTCCGGTTCCCCGCACCTCGGTCTTTTCGGTCCTTTTGTTATCCCAGCAGTATTCACCTAGTTGTCTCATGTCTTCAAAGAAATGCATGAACTCGTCCCAGGGCAGTTTTGCATTTCAGCGTGGGTCATCTCAGCAATGGCTTCTAACTTATGACACCCCTACCCAGAAGCGGACCGATGGAACGCATCCATTGCTTCCACCTGGAGCCGGCCTTGGGTATACACTTAGACCCCGGTTAACGCGGGGACACGTTCCAGCACAGCTGAGCGTTAAACGAAACAGCGTTATGCGGGGTGATTTTAACATGTAAATCATTGGGGAACAAGGGTTACTAAATTAGTGAAAAGTCCAAATGTTTCATAAGCTAAGCATGACACATCGTCAAGCTTTTGAGCTCTTATCAAAGTCTATATCATTTGGGACAAACTGATCCATAATTCCTGTTATAGCCGCTAAACTAGTACAGTCTAACTCGGTTATAGCGAGCCCTGGTATAACAAGAACCCGGATTTACCGAGGAAAACGGACATATTTGGTTGGTACAATGTTATTTATATTAAAGCTCGCATTTTACGAGCAAATCCCGGTTATAGCGAGTTAGTTCTTGGGCCTCATAAAATTTTTATTTGAATTCCTGCCTCCGCTAAGTAGACGAAAGTGAGAGATGAGTCAACATTTGTCGAATTTTATTGTGCGATTTCAAAACGTAAAGTTTTGTAAGTTGTCGATATTGTATCTGAAATTCAAGCAAGAGGAACTGAAAAAACTAATGAAGCTAACGATAATGACGAGTATGAACAATACCAAGCTGAACCACCACCAACATCACCAATGGCTTTTGAATGCGCAGAGAAACTTCAGGCTTTTTTGAAATGAGAAGTGCAAATGACGATGTTTTTCGAGGCATGAGTCTTGTCCAAAGAACAATAATACAAGAAAGATATAATGAAAGAGTTGAAAGCAAAGTAACTAATCTCTTTTGTAATGTACAGAAATGAAAAATAAATATTTTGTACGCAATTATGTACGTATTTTTATGATTTTATTCACCATCCCGGTTTTTACAAGCAAATCTCACGGCCCCTTCGTGCTCTTTATAACCGAGTTCGAGTTAGGTAATTCTATGCTCTTCACTAGAATTGCAAATTTCAGTAGTTTCGTATTTTTGATCAAGTAATTCCCCAAGCTCTTCCTTCAGAAGACTTTCTGTGTCTTGTAAAATTTCTTGGTGATCTTCCAGATTTACTTCATCTAAACCAGTTTGTTTTGCAATTTCGACTAATTTGTTCATATCACAGAAGAGTCCCAAATGTGGCCCTTCCTGCTTAGATCTGGCAATATATTTTTCCATGCTCCTTTAAAACACTCTTGTATTACTTCATTCCAGAAAGACCTATGCGTTCTATTGCCGCTATGACATACTTCTTCCAAAAATGTCTTATTGATTGTTTAAAAATTCCAGCAGGGGAAAAGCAAAATAAATGAAAGACTAAGAAATTTGAAATTAATCCCCATACGCTGTGCATCTTTATTTGAATGGTCTTGGCCTGGTAAAAGAGGGTTATAGCGAAACAGAGTTAAACGGGGCAGCGTAAAGGGTGGTCCTAGTGTAGTTTCGGATAAGGAAAGCCTATAGTATTTTGATAAAGACGTTTATTAAACTAGTAAGTACAGTCTTGTTGAATTCTCTTGTGCATTGGCCACGTGTAGATAAATATATATAAAGTTTTTCGATTTACAAATTCAAAGCTCAATTTCTCCACTAACGGTAATTTTTCTAAATATGTAGTTATAATTCGTCAATTACTGCGTTCATTAATTATAGTTCAATTATGAAATCGAGTTGTTTTTGACGACTTTTGAACTTATTTTCTAACATTAGGCAAGGTTCACTAGATGATGTCACTGAGCAATTAAGACGCACGAGAAGTGATCACATTTTTATCAATATTGCCATCCACAATTACCGTCATCAAGTTAGTGACATATAATTCTAATAAAGTATGGGCAATGAATTTCACCTAGTTAAGAATTAATGATGCCCGTCAGAAGTTTGAGAATTTGTTCATTAGAAAAAACAAGCAATCGAGTTGGAAACAAGAGAATAATTTTGGAAACTAAACGCAAATTACTAGCGCTGACATAAAGCATCAAGAAAAAGTTATGTGAAAATTACTTGTAAATTTTGCAAACGGTGACGAACCCAACAAGTTTGGCATGTATCTGTTTCTGAAATTTCTCGTTCTGGGCGGCAAATACCTTTCGCAATTGACGGCGCAATCCATTGCCGAGGCGTACAAACGCTCCGTGCAGTTAGGACGCACTCTGGGCCACCATTGCAACCGCTCCAACTATGTGCTTTGCAACTATGACAGTATCCTCGACCTCTATAATCGGAATCTGCAAGACCTGGCGGACACCCCATGCTCGCATTTGGCCTCATTCAACCAGAATCACAGACTAGACTTCGATACCTCACTCAATGAATATGGACGGCTCTGCGAAAATGAGCTTGCTTACATACCGGAAGGATGTAGTTCTGCGGTGGCTTCCTTGTTCCCAGAGGAAACCGGACAAAGTTTGCATACTGATTTGATGTCAAGGACTTGCAAGGACCAACCGTTCGCCAAGCAATCATCCAAACAAGAAAGAGAGAATTTGCTGATTCCGGTCGCTGAGTTCCTCGACCGACATTCCGAGTACATTCAAAATGCTAACAAGACATTCAAAACGCTGCAATCGGACATCAAGTTCAAGTGCGAGCAAATGCATCGCCTACAACTGCACCAGTTGTATTCTGAGATGGAGAAGCAAGAGCGGTATGCTGAGAACTTGCGTGCAGTTTCCGAAGAGGTCGCCAACTGCACCAAGTTGATGAGATGCGCTCAGAAACAGTTTGACGCCATGGAGGAATGTAACAACACGAAACAATTGTTTAAGAGCATTCAGCAGATCATCAGTGATGTGGAGAGCATTGCTATCCTATTGCAAATCAACGATGAACATTTCCATAGGTTTGAAATGGGTTTGAAGAATCACTTAGGTCCTTCATGCGAACTGAAATTGCAAATGTTAGACGAACGATTGATGGCATTGCCTACCTTGATGAGCATGAGAAAAAGTCATCGAAGTGAGTGGGAAAACTTGCAAGATGTTAATCAAGAGGCATTTGAACGATTAGAGAGAGGATTGCGGCTTCCGTTGGTCGACCGATGGCGTAGGAACTCCAAACAGAAAGAGCAGAATAATAAATCAACAATTGACAAGTTCCCATATCGAAGCCATTTGGGCTACTTCAAGTTTAGCAGCTCTAAGAAGCGGCTGCAAGGATTGTTGACAGTGCGACTGGTTGATAGCCTCCAGCACCATAATGCACCATTGATAAGCTCTTGGATTAAAGATGGTGAAGTTGTTAATGCTGGGAAACCACATGAACAGCAAACACCGGCGCAGCTACAGATATCTGGAGAGGATTTTAAGGAAGCATCAATGGCTACTACAACAATTTCGCCGCCATTTTGGAAGAAATTGAGGCCGGAGAAAAAAGTACTCAGTGTGGATTTATTCTTATACGACGCAATTGGCAGCAAGGAAGCCATTGATGTACCAAGGAGTGATTCGAGTTTCTCGGAGTTGGTCACCTTAGCCGATAAGGTAGACAAGGTCAGTGAAAGGGCGACGAGTTTTGTTCACCCAGTGCAAGGAAGTAGTGATATTTTTGGCCTATGCCCATCAACACATGAATGTAATGACGCGCTTGCTACAAACGCGCAGGGAAATATGTTACCTTTAAAAGATAGCGCCCTTTCTGATAAGAAACCTCTGACTTTTGACGAAGTTAAGAAGAAAATTTGCTCGGTAATGACTGCAATTCGAAATACAATCATAAGCGAAAAAGGCTCAACAAAAATGGATCCAATTTCGTATAGAATCCTGGCGGACAAAGAGAACAAATACTATGCTGTTAAGCCCTCCAAAAATGTAATCAATGAGTCAATAGAACAACCGACCGTTAGTGGTTTGGAAGGATCTCGAGTATCGAGGGATATAACCAGAACATCAATAAATGAACCGAAAACAAAGCTGGTGGAATTTAGAGAACTGGAATCTGATTTGGTACCTGCTAGTAATGTGCTTACTGATTTGGATGTGATATCTCAGAAAAACGAAAGCGTTCAGCGTTCGCAAATGTTAGACACTCGCAAACCGGACTTCTTGAAATGCTCCCCGAATAATCAATTTGTGAATAACGTGCAAGACTTACTTCACATTGGATCTACCAACATCTCAGAATTTCCAGGCTCTCAATTTTCATTGCACAATGTACGTTGTCCAACAAGGAATTTGACGGTCACGAAGAATACCAATGAACATAACAATAATAGCGAAGTGGTGGCGACTCACGTAATGGAGGAGAAAGAAAAGGAGAAGGAGGAAGGACCTTTAAAAATGAACAAATATATAGGAGCTGCCTCGGTATTGGAGAAGAAATGCTACCGGATGTACTCAAAGCAGTATGAAGTAGGTGCTTCTAGTAGCAAGGAATGCTTCAAACCGAGAAGGAATTTTCCACAGAAGTTTAGAAACTCGAATGCGGTTATGAAAGCAAATTCGAATGAGTGTAGTTTAGTGGATGCTATTAATAGTGCACGGAAGCCAGAATCGTACATAAACGTTCGTCAATTCAGCGTTGACAAGACTTTAGCCTTTTGCAGTGACCCGAAACTGAAGGGAAACAATGAAAAGAGTGATAGTAATAAGGAGCAGGACCGCTTGGATGATCAGCAACTCAGAAGAGATGACGATCATGATAGAGATGATCTTCCTTGTGATGCCGAATGTGCACCCAAATCTAAATCGACCGCCTTCTCCAGTGCGCTCTTCGGAGAGAGAAAATACACGTACCCTGAACCGAAAGGAACTTCAAATGCGTATTCGGAATTTCTAGACATATTCGCCGATGATAGCTGTAAAGAGAAGAGTGGTATCCAAGATTCGGTAGATAATGACGAAGTAAACATGCCCCTGAGCAAAATGATTAAAGAGATCACTGAGAAGAAAATGGAGGCTCCTTCGCTGGACATGATAGTGTCTGACTTGTGTGCTATCACCGAGACCATCAAAAAGGGGAGCTGCAAATTGCCTCATTTGGAATCAATTAATTTGACCGAAGATACCGTTTGGAGCAGAAGACCCATTCAGAAGATGCACTCAACTATGGCAGAAAAAGATAACAGGTCGATTAAATCAGAAGAAGGATCGGTTTTGGAATTAGAACAACGTCCCAGCGTAAATGAAGGATTAACTGCGAATGAAGACAATGGAGCAGGTCAAACGTACAACAAAATCAACAAACAATTAAAGCAGCTCTCGAAAGACCACAATCCTATTAAAGTTAGCGTCGATAGTCTACCCAGCACTCGATCCAATGACTCCGATGAGGTTCCGAAGAAGAAGTCTGAATTAACGTTACAGTTCTCCAAAGATGATCAAAACCAAACTCGAATGGTGCTTGCTGGCGAAGACTTCTTTATCGAAGAAGAAAGCACTCCCCTGCAGACACCAACGAATGATAGCAGATCAATTGATGCCAGTGTGAAGGCAAACAATGATATCCAATACAGCGAAAGGAAGAAACGCCACTTGAATCTCTTTGACTTGAATGAATTCTATCATAAAACTTCGGAGCATCAACAGCGAGAAGCAAAAGATAAGATCGTGATTGATTATTCCATGGTATCTCACAAGAAAACTGAAGGGGATTATGACAAAGATCCGCCAGCAGAACTGCATGATGCTAGGAAGATTGACGTTGATAACGAACTGGAATCTGAGGGCTATCGTACTACGATTGCGCGAGCAAGAGGACCTAGGGTCAATGAAAGGTTCGCCAAGAAAAAGCCCGATGAAGACGATACATTTTCGAATTCGCCACCATTTCAGAAGAGGTACCAGTCTACTGAGAAGGCAAAGTTGATAAATTTCAGACAAGAGGAACTCGTGGAGCGGGCACCTCTGGCTGGAACGATTCAAACTGCCTCCAGTGCCATAGATGTTCAATCGAAAGGGCATCCTGGTGAGTTAGGAACAAGATGGCCTGCCATGAATGCTCGAGCGAAGACAGCGAATTCAGCGCGGTTGAATGTAAAGCCAGCGCCCATGCGAAATTCGAGATGTAATGAGCTACGTCCTGGAGAACGGAATCATTTTGTAGGAGTGCCGGAGACAAAGATAAGAGAGCATCCGTATAGGTTGAAGCCGACAAAAGCAAATGAAGTGACTCGTAACAATACGATTGAAAAGTCTACAAATGAGCTTCGTAATCTGAATATGCCAATTAAGAACAATCGATTAAACCCTGGCCAAATAAACATGACTCAAGTGCCCATGAAGAAGAAGATCAATGAGAAAGTAGTCGCTCTTCCACAAGCCTTGACAGATAGAAGTAATCGTCAAGAACAATACTTGAATAGAATGGTCTCTAATGATATTCAAAGAGATGTGAGAACTGTTAATATAGGCCCTCAGGATACTACCAAGAATAATGAGAATAGACTGAAGAAACCTCCACCGGTTGCCCATCCAGTTACGAAGAAACGGGATATGATCGATGGATTGCGATTTGTCATGGCTGAAAATGAACACGAACCAAGCGATTTGAAACTTTATCGCATACAGGAAGTAGATGATCAGATGGCTAATGATTACAATTATCGGAATCAGAGTGCTAAAGGTGGCATTCCAATAGAATACGGAAAGTTTGATGTAAAAGTGCCCAGATTGGTCATGAGAGATATCAAAGGAAATCAGAACTCAATTGAAGCACAAATACTGGACAAGAAATCTATCAAATCAAAAGACATTGGCGTTCCAGCTTCTGAGCTGAATGAATCTGGATCTATGTCAGATAAACAAGTTATACATTTATCGGTAAGGGATGATAAAAAAAGTATGCATTCGATACCGATGTTAGAACATAGAGAAGATAGGATTGCAAATGTATCCCAGAAGCCAAAAGGATATACAGATATAGTGGGCAAACAACGTTCTGAGGAGGCAAAAAACATTGGCGTTGGGAAACAACAACCAGAGTCTGAAGGTGGACCAGAATCACTGAATGTGAAACGCATGAAAGAGTTTAGCCACGTTGAACAAGACCTTATCAAATCTGGTACATGCCTGCAGTCCTCTGTCACGCAAAATTCTACGAACGCACGAAGTGCAAATAATGAAGGTTCTGCGAAATCATTGGATATTACGCATTCGACAATAACAGATTCAAAGAAATCATCGGAGAATAGACGAAATATGTCCAAGTACTTTAAAGAGACATTTATAGATATAAGAGAAAATAGCACACCGCCAATGGTGAAGACTATGAGTAAACAGATCTTGTTTAATTTGGGACAGAGGAATGAGTATGGAACATTGCCAATTAAAACATTGGAAAAGCAAAAGAGTATCAACCAGGCCAAAGAGCCCGAAGAGAAAGTACCACCAAAGAAGATTGCCAAGTCGAAAGAATTAGCCGAGTCCTCGAATGCGGAGAATAACATAAAACGTCTAATTGTGCTCGATGAGCGTGTTAAGGATCTGGAAAACGAACGCCACAAACAATTTACTGCAAATGCACAAAAACCCAAGGTGCCCACAATATCTGTTAAGTCGAAAGTACCATCGCTAAGTGAGCCAGTACTACAGCGACCATTGCCCCCTTTACCAAAGTTGAAATTGCCAAGCGTGAAGCGGAAAAATTTGATTCCGGATTTGCCAAAAGTGCTTCAAACTTCACAGATCGTAGAACCGAAGAAAATGCCATCAAAGCAAGAAGAAACCAAGTTGAAGACTATAAAGAACGGTAACGTAACTAAGGCCAAAACGATGTTGAAGAAGATCAATAAGGAAGCGGTTAAAGATATTCTGTCTGCATATACCCGTGAAACATCCCTCGGTCCACTCAATGGAAAATTGGCGAAGAAAAATACAAGCGACATTAAAAGCAAACCGCCTCAAAGCCAGTTTGATCTCACAAAACTGAACCGCCTCAAAATAGTTCAAAATGAAGCAAAGAAGGAATTGCAGAAGATGGCGCAAGTCGATGAAGATGATGTGAAACCCCAACCAGTGAATTATGAAATCTCGAAATTTACTAATCACTTTGGGCATCACTTAGCCCGTCTTAGGGAAGCTGATCAAAGGAAACAGGGGTCCTTCAATGCGGAAAAGTATCGCAAAAATTTGGAGAAGGAACTTCAAGCACTCACGGCGTTACCTATCATTAAAGAGAAGCCTGTTGAAAAGAAAACATTCGTATACAAACCACCTGCGGGCCGTGTTCGCTTCAACGAACAAAAACCCTCCATCTCTGAGGTGCGCAAGACTATTGTAAAACATTTGAGAAGTCCAATGAAGAAACGCACTCTGGAGCGCATCTTCGAGGAAAGATGAAATGTACGCATTCCGCGATTTGCCAACTAGACAAGCACTTCTGATTTCAAAAATTCGTTAAAATTGAAAAGTTTTATATATCTTCACACAAAATTTGGAGTTTGAATGTTTCCTTATAAATTTTAGCTACTGTGCTTTTCTTCAGCAGAACCTATGAAAATTCAATAAATAAATGAATTGAAGTATTATCCACAATTTACTGACTTCTAAAGAGCAGGTAATATTAGAATTCCTAAAGAACCAGCTGACCGCATTCCTAATTCATTCATAACTTTTCAGGTTATACTGAAAACATATTTAATGAGAACTTATTTAAATCACAACTAAAACAAGAATAAATATAATGGCTTTAAGTGCAAGATATCTGCCACGATTGAGTCATTATTTCTTTCGAAGAACTGCAGAAATTCCGAAAGGCTCTGCACCAGGTGAGTTCCAATACTTTGCTGCTGAGCAACCGACCGAACAAATGAGAATTACATTGAATGTTAACTAGAATCTGATATTCAACATTTTTAACAGGGCCTACTTCTTATCAATCGAGTTTAGAGAATGTTCAGACTCCCGGTGCTGAGTCAATTTTTCAATGCATATTATACTAACTTACTTCTAATATTTAGGCCTAACATTGACCTATCATAGAAGGCCCTAATATTCTCCTTTGATTATTTTGACATTCAGAGATCATCAATTTCCAATGTAGTCACTTAAGTATTTTGGCCTCCTGGAAGGTCCTGAAGAACGTTCAGTAGGTGGGAGACTGTGGGGATTTGCAAGTTGCGGTAGGAGTAGGATGCTGGATGTTGCCTATTGAACCTGGGAAAGCAAGAACTGTATTAAAAGCTTATGCTGTAGGCTGGTCGCCTCCTTTTGGCAATTTGACTAAATTCATATAATGTGGGCTTTGGGATGGAAACGCTTCTACCATAGGTTGTTACGTTTCGCATTGGGGTAGGACTTGAGTCCCAGGGAGTGAATCTATATGATTTTTGATGATAATACCGTTAATCACTTTAATTTTATAGTGTAAGTTTTCTAGTTTGCCTATGATAGTGTTTCTTAAACTGTGGGTCGCGATCCCAAAAGCGGTCGCGAAGGTTTCTCGAATGCGATGAATATATCTGTCTTTATGTAAGATTGTAAAGGTTGGTTTTATAATAAATCCTATTTTATGATCATTAATAATACTAAAAATAGCATCACAAATTAGTACTTCAAATTTTTATATTTAACACCTGGAGTCGCGACGAAATTGTGGATATTAAATAAGGTCGCGAAGCAATCGTGGATCCTAAATGGGGTCGCCATGGAAAAAAGTTTAAGAAAAACTGGCTTATGACTTCGGCGAACTTCCAAACTTCATTGTATGGTGTGTAGAACCTGGTCTGTACACGGTCTCCCAAATTTAATTTCCGAACTGGGCTGAAGAGTAGATTCTTTCGGAATTTAGGAGGTTTTAGGGCATCCAATTGATTTCTCATTGCCTATCATGACCTATCATGGAAAGCCATAATCCAATGTATTCATATTCATGTAATTTTTGTATTGATACAGTTCGATTATTTAAACGATGGGTTGCACCAACTTTACGTGAACTGCAGCGACGAAAGGATGCGCTTCCCGAACAAAAACCTTCTCCAAGATCGAGCTTCATTGAGTGGAACTATGATGCTGAATTATATGCATTTGGAAAGCGTTTAGGCGAAGAGTTCCAATCAAACGTTTTGAAACGAAGTTTTACGCACAAATCCTATGTGTTCCAACAACAAAAGCAGCATCCTGATGCTGAATACGAGGACAATTCACAAATGATAACGCACGGAGAAAACCTCCTCAATGGCTATGTTCGAAATGAGTTGAAGAAGAAATATCCACAAATTATTGTTGACGCCGTTGCACATTATTTAACAAACGAAGAAAAGCTGGCATTTATTGCAAAGCATATCGGCATAACTGATTTGATTCATACAGAGGTAATCAATTTAGCCAAACGGGAATGTTCGCTCACGATTCATAGAAGAATATTAACAGAAGTTGAAGTTCCAAATCAAAATTATTCCATTTCCGACAAATACTAAAGTCTAAGCAACCAACAATTTCTGAGGGCCTTAGTGTCAATAGAAACAGAGGACGAGTGGGAATGAACACAGGGAATGCGTCACTCCAAAATATTCCTGGGGAAAAAACCATTAAGCACCTCCATTCGACTTGCACTCTCTTGGGGACAAAGCTAAGGGAACTCTTAGGACTCATTTCGAGACACTGCGGGCTCAACAAGCACCTAGCTACTGTGGCTCTTGGCGAAGCTCCACTATGCAGGTACTGCTTAGAAAAGGATGAAACGCCTCAGCATATAGTGGGCGAGTGCATCGCATTAAGGGTGCAACGGAAGGCAGCCTTGGGAAAGGAGGCACTGACCCACGCTGAGATGGATAAATTGCCCTGGGAGGAGCTCATGCACTTCTTCGAGGACTAGGGGATTAGGGGAATAATGGTGGGATAGCACAAAAGAACCGGAAGGACCGATGTGCGGAGTACCGGAAGGTAGACTGATTCCGACGTAACAAAAAAAAAACCAACTGCACAAAGAGCTAAAGAGCTCATGGTTCTCACAAAGGGAAAACTAAAAAAGATAACAGGACACTATCCCTTTAATTATCACTTGCTTAATTTGGCAATGGCCGACTCGGCCACCTGTAGAGTTCACTTCCGGCAGCGGATATCGAAGAGGAACTCAAGGACGGCCTCCAAGGGAGCTCCTGTCATTCCTTAAGGAAATCTCAGCAAGCTTCCTTGGATTCTAAGCAGTGGCTATAGTACAATAAGATTTTTTAGACTGCAGTTCTTCGGGGTATAACTCCCATTGGGCCACCCTAAAAAGTCTCGGCAAATGTCCACTGTTGTGAAATTTGACTAGAAATAAGTGAAGATATATTTCAACTAGTGACTTTTTACCTGTTTGGAAGTCAAGCAATTGCTGTTCTGCCTTGTGCACACACCGGAACTGCAATTGCTTGACTTTGAAACCGGTATAAAGTCACTAACTGAAATACTAATGATGGCTTAATGCCAAGACCGGTCGTCAGAAGTAGAAAAATTTGATTTGGAACCGACAACTTCTGTTTAGATCCTCCATACAATCAATTTTTTCATTTCCTTTGTTATTTCTGTAGGAATTTCCGATTGAAAATGCAACATTATCCAATGCATTCAAAGCAATTCTATCAGCTTTGGAGCAGTCTTCGGGCATAGATCGCACGCATCAATTCATCAATGATTTTGTATTCTCGCAATTAAATGGTTTAGACGTGTTCGACATCTGGGAGCCCAGTGAGCCATACACTTATTTACAAGATCTGATTCCAGGCCAGAAAATAGAGCCGCGTTTGTGTAGCCAATCAGCCAGCAGCACCCTTCTCGCCAGTTATCAAATTGGTCTGTATTCGGAAGATAAGAAGCTGCTGGGAATTGGATGGGGCGAGTCAATTGACAATGCCAAAGATACAGCCGCATTGGATGCTATTCGTAAAATTTATCAAATTCAATCATAAGTTCTTATAACTCAATGAAATATCCAATAAAAACACATTTCATCTTATTCTTAGTACGTCAGAGAACATTTCTTATTAGAATACAAATAAACATTGATGATTGCAATTGTGCGCCAAATCTGCCAACGTTTAACAGTCTTCATGTGAATCCATGATTAAATTTCCATCATTATCTTTCATTCGAATTCTTCCATTGGAATATCGTGTTTCTTGTAAACCATCGGGATAAAGTATTTTTACTGTACCATCGGGGTATTCTCTCCTCTGCAAAGACTTGTTTTCAAACGAAAATAATGTCATTATAAATCAATTACTTTATACGCTTCAGTGTGAAATTCCTTCTCCCCATTTGGTAGGATTAGAGTCTTTTCTCCATTAGGTTTCAATTTCACAACGGATCCATCTGGATAACTAATATTTTCGATTCCATCGGTTTGAACTTGCCTTATTACACCATCGGGAAAGTTGATAATTGCAGAGCCATCGGCAAACAGCTTCTCTATTTGACCACTATGAATTGCATAAAAGGTTTGGCCTTAAATAATGGGAATATGAACTTACTCTGGGAATTCAAGAATTTCGTCCCCATTAGCAGTTGTCGTTTGCCAAATTTGTGTTTTCTTGAAGAAGTAGCGCACTGTTCCAGTCAATGCAGATGTTTCTTTAATATCGCCATTAAAAAAGTTCATTTTTATAAGGTTGCCATCATTCGAGATAATTTTAATATTCCCATTGGGATATTTCGCCTCCATCGAACCATCCGGCAAGATAGTTTGAATTTTCTCTCCGTTGTTAAGTTGTGTTTCATCGTTGCTTTCATTTCTACGTAGTTTCTGGCTTTCAGAACCAGTACAAGATGGTTTCTTATTCCCAAACATCTTTTCATAGTGCTTATTAATGCTTAAATCGCTCAAATTGCGGAATGTTGTAATATCGCTATTACAAGAATTCAAAGAATTACAATCATTTTCTTTAGTTTCGTTAGCTTCCAATGGTCGAGCTGTCTTATTCTTACGAGATCTATACTCATTTTTATGTGGGCTAAAACTTGATTTGGATCTAGAAACTGACCGATGAGATTCTGGGTGATAATTATCTTCATGATGCGAAGTTTTATGCCTATTTTTTGAGGTCAACATACATTTTTCGACAAACTCGTCTTCCGAAGATGATTGCTCAGAGCTTGATTTATGAACGGACTTTTTACGGGCCCTACTACTCCTTCTAGATTGTTTGAGCGAATCATCAGATTCCTCATTCATTGACATTTGCGAATTTGTCGATTTTTTCCTTGTTTTGTTAACTGAAGTGTTATTTTTATAATTGTTTGAAGTTCTGGTAGTGATCAGCCTTAAAGATTCCTCACATTGGTCCCTTTCGGCAATGGTCGTTTCGATTTTGTTTATATGTTTACTAAGTTTTGAGTCATTGGCCAATTTCGTAAGATTTTTGTTGATTTCATGCAACATCTTGGTTTCCACGTTGCCTTTCTTAGTGTTGGATACTTGCTGAGCCTGCAGCTTTGCATATTGTTTCTGAAGGCCATCCAATTCATCCTTCAACTGCTGATTATCCTTCTCCAACGACTTGATCTGATTTCGCATTCTTGCCTGAGACGTCCCACTCCGGGTTTCCTTCACCTTCAGCTTCTCTTGAACATTCGCCAGCTCCTGTTTTAAGTTCGCAATTTGCTCTCGTTCTTTGCGACTCGGTTTGGCAAGCAACTCTTTTGTATATCGCTCAAAATGTGTCTTCTCCTTCATCAACTTCTTACGCTCTTCTTCAATTTTAGACTCGTAATGTTCACGTGCTTCTTGAAACTCTTGTTCCCAGTCACGCTTAGCTTTGTGAAATTCAATGCGCTCATTTTCCACTTCGTTCTGCAATTGATTCAATTTTTGTGTTTCGCTTCGAAAAGTAGCAATTTCTTTTTCTAATTCTGCAAGTTTTGTGTGTAATATAAGATTGTTTGGTGCCTCAATTGGATCTGTATTCGTGCTTGCATTTTGACGAATAATTATTTCCCCACTTCTTCGAAAATCATTGCTTTCCGGCTCACATTCGTGCAAAGTATCTTGAAAGTCATCAGATGTGACTGAACTATCATCTTTTTCGGAAGACTTATCGCAAACTTCTGGATATACCAACATTTTCTTAGCTTGAATAGTAGTTTGCTCTTCCTCGCAATGTGTTTGCGCTGATTCTGACATTCTATCAATGTTAGGATCAGAAGCAACTTCATTTGGAGGGGATTTCTTCACTTCTCTCTTTGGAGTACTTGCAAGAAGCTCGAAAATACTAGAGTTTGCCGAATTGAAGCTGTTGCTCATTACTTTCTGTTCGACCCTTTCAAACACGTGCAATTCCTTCTCCAATGCCTCTTCGTATTTTGTTAGATCGCCCATGGGAGTTGCCTCACACTTCTGAACTAGGTTTTGAAGATATTTTATCAAGTCGACATTATAATCCGTGCTACTAGGTGTTTGACATGTAGAATTATATCCTAATGTTAACTTGCTGAGTAGATCTTCGGAAGTTTCATTCTGAGGATCAAAATGAGCATCTGCCAGTTTCTGCAAACATTTTAGGAGCATAGGATTGTTGATGTCTGTTTGTGCCGGTTCTTTTTCATGCATTTCATTCGCTGGCGTTTGCATTCCATCCGTTTCTTCAATCTTTGAACTCTCATCGGCTGGTATTTCAGATTGATCATCTTTCTGTAGATCTTCTTCTTGTGGTACAGGGTACCATTTCGCCTTGGAAATTATTTTGGTTTCTGGGGCTTTCAGTGGAGTTAAATTATTGGAATTGAGCGAAAATTGATCGATGAATTGATCTTCACAAATGGTGATTGGTTTATTTCTAATTTCCGATTTTTCTTTGTTGATATCGGGCGAATCAGGTAGTGGCTTCTGTTCTTTCTTATCTTGTACGTGAATAGGCTTTTTCTGTTCATGTTTTTCCAGCTTTTTTTTGTGAGAAGTCTTATTACTAGTAGGTTTATGTGCTTTCATTTTATTGGAGGGTTTCCTATGCTCCCCATACGACAAGCCATATTTAGAAAGCCCTGAACCTCTTTTTAAGTATGTTTTTTTCGTAATATTGGCGTTAGAACCCGGTGGAGGCATGCAATTGGAAATCTCTAGTGGCTGTACGGTATCAGGGCTTCTGGCATCATTACTGGATAATGTTTTTTGGATGCATTTGTCTTTATTCCCTGATCTATTTCGGAACGAGTAATTATCACCAACATCCAGACGAGCCCCTGGTTGCAATTGGATGAGTCTATTTTGTTGTGTTTCTTGCCATTTCTTCAATTCGTCCAACTTGGATAGAAGTGAGGATGGTGATGAAAACTCCATGCTTTTAAGGTGATCTTATTGAAGACACCACCATACAGTATTAAGATAATTTTCATTGAAATTTATTGAAATGAAATGAATTAGGTTTGATTAAAACCCAACGGCACGTAAAACGTCACGTTTTGGAATATTTGAGAAACTTTATGTCACGAGGTTATATCTATCAGAAGGAAATTGGGGCTTAAATTTTGATATTTTATCCCTGTCTTACTATTCGCCGACATCATGAATTCGGAGTAAGGACTTATTGCACAATGTTTGAAAATGAGGCAATTTTCAATTGGATTTTTTCTCGACAGGAATGAATCTGAAAATAAAGTAACCATCGAAATTCTCGTCGACACTCGCAAATCTGATTCCGAATCGTCGGTGACCGTTGCTGCAGACAGCCCAGAATCGCGCAGTCATGAGGAATACCAATATCTCGATCATATCAAGCGGATTCTGGATCAGGGAATAAGGCGTGGAGATCGTACTGGTGTTGGAACTTACGCCATCTTTGGCGCTCAAATGCGGTACTCTTTAAGGGAGAACACCTTCCCCTTGTTGACCACGAAACGAGTCTTCTGGAGGGGAGTCGTGGAAGAGCTTCTATGGTTCATAAAAGGCAGCACTAACGTGAAGGAATTGCAAGAGCGGAATGTGCATATTTGGGACGCTAATAGCACCAGAGGGTTTTTAGACTCTGTTGGTTTGCATCACCACGAAGAGGGTGACCTTGGGCCCATTTATGGCTTCCAATGGAGGCATTTCGGTGCCAAGTACACAGGGCTTGACGCCGATTACACGAACAAGGGCGTTGATCAGCTGAAGAATGTCATTGAAACGATAAGAACGAAGCCAACTGATCGTCGCATTATCATGTGCGCTTGGAATCCTTTGGACATTCCAGATATGGCTCTGCCGCCATGTCATTGCTTGGTGCAATTTTACGTTGCAAATGAGGAGCTTTCCTGCTTACTGTACCAGCGATCAGCCGATATGGGTCTTGGAGTGCCTTTCAACATCGCAAGCTATGCTTTGCTGACTTATATGATTGCCCATATTACAGGATTAAAAGTATGTATAGACGGTCACCGCTCGAAAGGCGAGGCGTAACGCAGATGGACCACGAAACTAATGACTGACTAAGAGTTTCGTGGGCGAAAACCCAGATTTTGCGGTTTTTGAGCGTTTACTGCACGAAAACGTCGAGATATGATTAACCATTTTTTCTGCAACCCTGTGGTCGAAATACACCCAATCCACCTATTACTGCTTAATAACGCATATTATACGTGAATTAAGAGTTTCGTGGCCGAAAACCCAGATTTGGCGGTTTTTGAGCGTTTACAGGTTCAATCCCAGGCATAACGTTCTGTTAATTATCGTAGCGGCTAGTAGAGAGAGGGCAGTACATCTGGCATATGTGGTTGAAGTATGCTCCTCAATTCCCCATCCCATCCCAATGACCCAGTTATATCGTCCCTTCCATACTAAGTGGCCGTACAGTGGTTCAATATTTGACATGGGATTCAATACCTGGTAGGTTTTTTTAGTGTGCTCTGCCAAAGGGAGTGACCCATGTTCAAAAGACCAGAGGGCTCTGAGATTTCCCTGAGGAGTGCTCTCTTCGGGGCACCGGGGAGATTTCAGAGCTTGTAAAATATTTCCTCTTCCATAACCTTTGCAGTGTGTGAGAAAGCGCCTCACAAGTGCATAGTATGGAGTACATCTTCCTGCTCCAGGCCACATCCTCTATAAGTAGATGGGTCTACTATCCCCAAATTATACAAATTATAATTGAAGGGATAGTGTCCTTCCTCAATTCAGCGGGGGGTTTTCTATCGATCGGCCAGTAGAGAGAGCACCGCACGACATATGAAATGGCAGATGTGGTTGCAGTACGCTCCTCTACGACTTCTTATCTCATCCTAATAAGCCAATCCTATCTTTGCTTCCAAAAGCGAAGAGGCCGTACAAGGGCATCTACAATGGGCTCAAATAGTAGGGCTTGTGTTTTTTGTGTTCTATACCCTCCAACAATAACATGTGCATATAGTGCAACCCTGATATAAGGTATCTTCAAGGGGGCGATGGCAAAATAGAACTTATAGAAAAGCAAACGAATTTGCAGAAGTCGAGTTTAAAAGGATTTGTAGTTGCTCTTGCAACGCGTTTCGACAACAGTGTCTTCATCAGGCAGATGACAACTATATGCCACTTCTATCAACTATAGAACTTATAGACATATTCACTATATCGAGATTGCACTCGCGCTCCCTAACAAGTTTTCTAAATGTAATTCTGTGATATTTCTAAATCAGTTAAACCTAAGTTACAAAGCAAGTATCTTTGCCCCTTCTCTTATAATTTACCCTCTGATTGGAACATTACAATTTTTAACCTAATTAAACCATGTGATTAACACTTCTCCAAAATTCTGGAAAAAGCCAAAACCAAAATTCCTCTATATCGGTCCTATATTCCTAAGACTGGATCACCACTTTTTACTGCAACAATAATGGAAAATTCAAAGAAGTTCAAAGCGTTGCGGTTTCTACTTTTACAATTGTATTTACAATAGGCCTTTTAGCCAGTATCTTAGCGTGGTTGTCTGCCATTGGCGCCAGAGGAAAATTTTGCCGCCCCCTAAATAAGTTATTTCCGTGTAAAATTTGCACCAATTTTAAATAGTTACTACCCATTGTACTAACTGTATCACTGTTCTAATATTTTGCTGCCCAATGCGACCCGCGACCCACTGCACCCCCCACGCTACTGATAATACGAGATATTACGATATAACGAGAATACCAAAATGCATGATGTTTTCAAGGAACATCGGGCTATACGTTATATCGGGGTAGGATATATCGATATTCTTCCTTCAACTACCATCTGAGTAAGTTGGGACTTGTGGATTCGTTCACTTGCAGTGCCTGTGGAGGAGGCCCTGATACCGCCCACCATGTCCTATGCAGTTTGATGCCCCCGGACTTAATGGCAATGCCTCGAAGGGGATACTGTTTTCTTCAGGAAATTCAGTAGTAGTCACTTGGATTCTAAATTAGAGGGTCATTCTTCTCTCGAAGGGTTAAGGAAGGTAACATACCATCTGACAGGGCACTGTCCCTTCAATTATCACTTAGGTGAATTGGGGATTGTGGACTCGTCCACCTGTAGGGTATGTGGGCAGGAGCAGGAGAATGCACACCACATACTAGGCACATGTGAAGCACTTTCTCACATTAGGCAGCGGATATGGGGAAGGAAGAAACTTCTGACGACTTCTGAAACTCCAAGGGAGCTACTGTTTCCTTAAGGGTATTTTAGACGACTTCCTTGGACTCTAAATATGGGTCACAGTATAATAGGCCTTTTAGGCCTCAGACTCCCCACTAAAAAAAATCGAAATTATGCCCCAATGCCACCAAACTTCATTTTATTTTCCAAATCTGGTTCACCGCTCGACAATATTTTCTCATTGTTATTTAGATAATGGTGTCGAAACATGTTTCATATGAATGGAATTCACGGAAGCGCAAAATGACATGAAATAATTATTAACAATATTTGAACAGAATCATTTTGCAGCCTGGTGATTTTATTCATACCCTGGGCGACAGTCACGTTTACATCAACCACATGGAAGCGTTGCAGGAGCAATTGGATCGCACACCTCGCCCATTTCCGAAGCTGTTCATCAAACGGGAAGTGAAAGAGATTGACGACTTTAAATATGAGGACTTTGACATTGTGGGCTACAACCCTTACCCCAAAATTAATATGACGATGGCAGTTTGATTGCTGTTCATAATCATAAATGTTTACGATTTCCAAAAATTATGCAGTGAAGAGAAAATTGTAGTAATTTTTTATGCTTTTATACTTTTTAATAAATCATTCCATGAAGAATTTCTCATTATACATAAGCGTGTATATCCTTATCTATTACTTAAAGCTATATTTGAATTGTAATTTTAGAATGAAGCAACGAAACCTAATTTGCGAAATAACTAGCACTTATCAATGTTGTTTTTCGTAGATAAGAGTTAAGAGTGAAATTTGATAACAGAGATAAGACGTTAATTCATAATCATTCGTGTTAGTCATAAATCGTCCCAATGTACTTGTTTGGAGGCCACTTACAAGTTTAGCGTACAGATTATAGCAGTTTGTTAATAATTTCTCCTGCAAATCTTAAACGATGACTGCATCCCAATGTTATTTTTGTGAGTCAATTTTGGATTTGCAAAATGAGAGTATTGAAGTATCGATTATGAACGACAGTCATGTGATTTTAATAATTAAGTGTAATAATTAACAGGAACATGCAGCAACATGCGGGTTTGTACTGGAAGCGTGCAAAAACAAATGCGGCGCATATATTCCTCGATTTTCACGTTCGCTTCACATGCAGACGTGTGGCAATGCTCAAAAGAAGAGCAGCAATCAACGTCCACTGCAATCGCAGTCATTACCTCGATTTTATCAAAATGGAATAAACATGGCGGAAACGAATTCAAAGCATGGTAATAGGGCGTTAACCCATCAGTTGCAATCGTGGGAGAGTAAAATGCAAAATATCGAACCGCAGCAAGCGCAACTGCGTGGCCTAGAACAGAGTTTTGATAAATTGCGTACAACCTTTGCATTCTTGCAAAATGAGCACAAGTCGCTAACAAAATGGCGCTTAAATACCCAACAACAAATCGATTCGTTTAATCAATCCTTTCGCGAATGGGAAGCGGTGGCTCAGAATACCAATCTGAACATCCGTCAGATGCAAAGTGTTATTAATGACCTAGGACAATTCCGCAACGTCTTGAATGCACAACAATTAACTTTAAAAAGTCAGCAGATACAAGTTGAATCTATTCAAACAAATATCGATAGAAACATCCGCGAATTGCGAGATTTCGTAGTTACTGAAATTGCATCGATTTCTTCGAAGGTTAATGCTCGTGAAAAGCAGTTAAGGGATTTGAGCAATCAGACGGACATGAATGAGAAAGTTATGAAAGAATGCGCAGAGTTGAAACAGAAAATGGCGTCCGCTGAAAGGAAGGAAAAAATGCAAATGGCGCAAATTAATGAATTGAAGAAAATCATAACGACAATGAAATTAGATATCGATACCACCCAACGGTACTTTGAGAATAGTCAAGGACTGACTGCTACGCGACCTGGCAGATTGATGTGGAAAATTAACGATTTTAAGATGAAATTTGAAAGCGCCAAGGTTAATGAGAAACGTCCGATTAAAAGTCCTATATTTTATTCAACTGATTGCGGTTATCGACTTCGTGTAAGTATGACATTTTTTATTATTTATATACCTCGAGATCAGTCTGCTTTCCGGTTCCCCGCACCTCGGTCTTTCCGGTCCTTTCGTGTTATCCCACCATAATTCACCTAGTCGTCTCATATCTTCAAAGAAGTGCATAAGCTCATCTCAGGGCAGTTTAGCCATCTCGTCGTGGGTCACTGCCTCCTCCCCTAAGGTTGCTCATCTGCATTTGCTCTGATAGCAAGCTGGCCATTTCGAAGCTAAATTCATATAGCTTCGACTCTATGACAGTCTGGAAATACAGGCTCGCATTAAACCAGCTAATCTGCCAAAACAGTGTCTGCCTTATGTGGACACCGGGTCATGCGGGAATTAAGGGGAATGTGGAGGTGGACCGCCTCGCCAAAACGGCAGCAACTATCCCTATCCACGGACCATTCCCCAATTGTGACCTCACACGGTCATGCAGGAGGGAATTGATCAAGGTATGGGAGAAGAGCCGCAAAAAGGTCCACGGGTTGGAAACGACTGGCTGCACGTAGACCAAATTGCAAACTGCTCGTGAAACCATCAGCGTAAAGAGCTAAATAGCTCGTCCTTCTCTCAAATGGAGAATTGAGGAAGGTAACGGTCTGCCTTCCGGTTCCCCACACCTCTGCCCTTCCGGCCTTTTGTGTTATCCTACCATTATTCACCCAATCGTCTCATATCTTCAAAGAAGTGCATAAGTTCATCTCAGGGCAGTTTAGCCATCTCGTCGTGGGTCAGTGCCTCCTCCCCTAAGGTTGCTCATCTGCATTTGCTCTAATAGCAAGCTGGCCATTTCGAAGCTAAATTCATATAGCTTCGACTCTGACAGTCTGGAAATACAGGCTCGCATTAAACCAGCTAATCTGCCAAAACAGTGTCTGCCTTATGTGGATACCGGGTCATGCTGGAATTAAGGGGAATGTGGAGGTGGACCGCCTCGTCAAAACGGCAGCAACTATCCCTATCCACGGACCATTCCCCACTTGTGACCTGACACGATTACGCAGGAGGGAATTGATCAAGGTATGGAAGCAGAACCGCAAAAAGGCCCACGGGTTGGAAACGACTGGTTGCACGCAGGCCAAACTGCAAACTGCTCGTGAAACCATCAGCGCAAATAGCTAAAGAGCTCGTTCTTCTCTCAAATGGAGAATTGAGGAAGGTAATGGGCTAACAGGACACTATCGCTTCAATTATCATTTGTATAATATGGGGATAGTGGACTCGTCTACCTATATATGATGTGGTCTGGAGCAGGAAGATGCACCCCACATACTATGCACCTGTGGGGCGTACTCATACACGGCAAAGGTTATGGAAGAGGATATTTTTCACGGCATCTGAAATATCCTCGGTGCCGCCAAGAGAGCTCCTGGCTTTCCTCAGGGAAATTTCAGAGAGCCCCCTCGGCTTTTGAACATGGGTCATGTAGGATATGGCAACATGGCCGGGATGGGAAGGAGCGCGCCAAAGAGCACGTTTTCTAACCGAACTCTCTCACGCTTGAGCATAAGTTGTTACCTCATTGTTCCGAATTGTAATTGTCCGAAATAGAGTAAACTTTACATTACATGGTGTCAGAAGTGGCTGCTTCATTGAAATTACAATGGCAGATGAAGATAACCGAGCGGCGGGCCCCATCGCCCCAAATAATAATGAATTGCTGATGCAAATTAATAACCTCCAGCAGTTGGTAATACAGTTGCAAATGGAACAGGCCAAGAAGATCGAGCCAACCTCGTTTACGATTCCTATGCCTGAGAAATTCTCTTTCCAAGCCGAAGATTGGTCAGAATGGTGCAAACTCTATGAAAGGTTCAGGAAAACAAGTGGGCTGGACAGCACAGAACAAAAAGTGCAGGTTAGCCACTTCTTCCTACAGTTGGGCACCAAAGTGAATAAATTGCTGACCACAATTGG
>JAOEHK010002966.1:0-14978 GCA_025447835.1 Labidoglobus nevermanni
TTTCGCTAACATTTGAGACGTAATTTCATTTAGTTGGAGCGCAAAATTCGCTTAAAATGAATGTCCTGTCTGTCGTGGGTTCGCCTGTTTGTATGTATGGAATATTTGGCGCCCGCCAAGAATTTTTAGTGTAGTATGGCGCCCTTTTCATAAAAAACGTTGCCGACCTCTTATCTAGAGAACATGTTAAGGGTGACTTAGCTCCTCAGGGGTGTAAAGGCCATTTTCTTATTATTAATATTAGTAGAGGAACCAGCGTTACTTAGTTTTTACTACAATACGCCTCTTTCCTTTTTAAATATGTCGCAATGAAAAGGTATGTCTGAGATTTCATGACCTGACGGAGGATGTAATAATGACATTTTTGCTATAAACTACACAAATCTCATAAAGTTTAATTTAACCATTAAACTAATATAGGGCATACATTGGAAGATGCTAAAGTAAATGATAAAGTTATGTATTCGCCAATACAGAAATAAAGCAGTAAGTATTTGCAAGTATAATCAATTATTAGCTTTATCCTATTTACATTCTGAGTTATTCACTATAGAGAAATGGGTTCAGAAAAATAGGAAAGTCTTGCAGAAATTGTTTCTGGAGAGCAACTTTATTTAGCAATTCCAGATTCATTTTTGAATCAATGCGACTACTCTTTCAGCCACTCCGAATGTCTGCACTGCAAATATTGTTAGAGTACACTGAAGTGGAAATAGTATTAAAGCTAATACTATTTGCAAATACTTATTGACTTACTTCTGGATCGGTGATCATATTGCTTTTATTGTTCTATTTTCCATTCAAGAATTTAGTGAATCAGTAACTCTATTTAACGAAATTAGCGACACCTTTTTCAGATGTTTACATTTTCCTGCTTTAACTCATCCCTCATCCCTCTTCTGGTCTGGTCTATTGGTTGCAACTTTTGAAAGCTTGCCTAGACAAACCTGAACCAGTTTCAAATAAAACATGATATTGAGGTTAATGAAGCTCTCTATTTGAAATTTTGAAAGATAGAAGAATTGATTATCTAATTCACAGTTTCTCAAAGCAGAGCCAATCAATCAATGTGACATAAAAGAGCAATATAGAGAAGCAATAGTTTTCATGAAAAGCTTATGAAACGTCATTTAAATAGCTTTTGGGGAATTCTAAGCAATTCTCGGTACTTAAGCGGTCAACATGAGAGTATTTGGCGGACTATAAATAGCAATAACCCATTTCTAGATATTGAAAGGTCCACTCACTGTAACGCCCAATTTGTGAATAACAATAATGTGATCTGTGGTCTTTATCTTGTTCCTATTATACCACGTCCTTCAATGTGGTGGATATTTTTTTGATACGAAAACTTAAAGAATAAGAATAATCGTCAACTTGAAATTCCCGGAAATGCGAAGCTCGTGCTTGTCCGTTGCGCCTTGGCTTTGAGGGATGCCACGAAAACAAGGAAATGCGGTAAAGTACGAATGTTGCATGGGGTTGCCTACATCTGGATCGTGTTGATCTTTATTCCGGCAAAGGGCGCAGATTAGAGCGGGCGGACGCCGTAAAATGCATCCTTGCGGGGCGTTTTATTAGCTGCTGCTAAGAATCGCGCCCTTCCGAAGACATTGTTGTGGAGACAATCAGACGCGCGCCAAGATTGCGAATTTCGCGCACTCGCGAGCGCACGTGTGGACGCGGAAGGACGCCGGGTGTCCTGACGATGGCGGGAAAATCAATATGGCGGCGGGCAGAGGGCGCCACTGCGCGGCCGGGCAGGAGCGCTGGCGGCGCGCCAGGAATTGGCGCCCTGTGACGGAGACGCCCGATATTTATATCAGGCCGGCGTTCGGCCGGCGCCCTCGTCGCTGCGCAATCGACCGCCGTGCGGCGCTCCGCGTTTTCGGCCCCGTTTGCCGCACACTAAGTTGCCCTCCGTGCTGCCGCATGAAAGGGTGCGAATTTATGCGAAAATCGAATCGCACTCTGCCTGCCCGCCGACCGCACGCGACGAGCGCACCAGGTAAGCGGAGCTTTGATCATCCCCATTGCTGCACGCGCGCTGCTGCGTCCCGCCACCCACCCCATCCGGCTGTGCGCCCCCTCGCCGCCGCCGCCGTCTTGCTTCCAACAGTGATTACACGCATTCCGCGTCATTCGGACGCCGGCGATGATCAGTGTGGTTATGCAATCGATAGCAGGACGAAGAGGACGTGATTCTTTGTGCAGACACCCGTGGCACTTGGAAATGCTGACCTTGACCTCTGGCCAATTGAGGGTAATTGATTGAATAATGTGGCGCAGATCGCAATGTTCTCGCCTTTGCGCCCACTTCCGGGATTGATGAATAGTTGGCCGTCGAAGCGAATGTGGGCAAAGTTTCCCTGCCTTCACGGCTAAATGGGGCGGCAGGGGGCAATGCCGTCTTCGGTTTGGTGACCGACATCCATCAATCGATGGCAGCGCGAAGTAGTCTGCCTCACTTCGATTCATCTCTAGCAACCACTTCTCGTTGTTGGCATATGCCAAATTACAGACTGCGCCCTTAGCCTCTAGGGTTGCAAAAATTAGGACATAGTCATGATAATAATCGGAATGGCGCAATTGTAATTAAAAGTAGTGGATGTGTAGAAAGGAGCAAGGTAATGGTAATGGACCAGGCAATTGCAGCAATCTAAACGTTTCTAAGAAAGATAAAACCCTTAATGCGCTTTTAAAGAATGCGCGGAAATGTGCATGCAACTTCCAAGACAGGAAATTTATAATTTGTTTGAATTAGATTCATATGGACCGCGTGGCCAGGTGCGATAGCACACACTAAGCCGGCCCTGGTCATCTGCACTAGATTGAGCGAAGTACATTTCCCAACCAGGGCTGGAGAAACCTATTGGGGGACGGGGTGCAAAAGTAGCGTCTTCACATGTGGTGGATGAACCTACGAAGCAGGGCCGGCTCAACATGGAACCAATTAATAGAATACTGAAATTTGCTTGAAATCAAGTTGATACAAATTATTCCATCACTTAACCTCCAGTACTTATTTAAGGGGCATCGATTACTGTTCTGCATGAGAACATTAAAATCCTAGAGCCGCTACTGTTGCGAAACCCCCTCAAACTGCACGCATTGAACCCGCATTAAGCCGGCCCTGGGCATCTGCACTAGATTGAGCGAAGTACATATCCCAACCAGGGCTGGAGCAACCTATTGGGGGACGGGGTGCAAAAGTTGCGTCTTCACATGTGGTGGATGAACCTGCGAGGCAGGGCCGGCTCAACGTGGAACCAATTAGTATAATAATTCAATAGAAAACTGAAATTTGCTTGAAATCAAGTTGATACATATTATTCCATCACTTAACCTCCAGTACTTATTTAAGGAGCATCAATTACTGTTCTGCATGAGAACATTAAAATCCTAGAGCCGCTACTGCTGCGACATCACCTCAAACTGCACGTGCTAAACTCGCATTGCGCCGGCTCTGATGCCCATCGATAGGAAATTCGTGTTGGTTCAGATCTAATTACGAGAGGAAGCTCTTCCTTGAGGCACTCTTTGTTCCAACTTGTCAATCACTCCACCGTTGAGCACTAATTGCCGCACTTTATTGCACTGCGGGACGGGGGTGGCCGGGAAAGGAAGTGAGCGCGACGGGGGCGAGTTTTATCGTTCGCTCGGATAAAGAGGCAGTAATGAAGGGAAGCGGCGTATGCGGTCGCCGCGCTTGGCGATATTAATTTAACGTCAATCTGAACGCGGCGAAGGACGCCAGAATACCACTCGATTATTAATATCGCGATAAAACGGGGGCTAATTGCCGCGCGCGCGAACCAATCTGCCCGAATGGCTCGTAAATGATGCACTCGCTAGTCTCAACCTTGCTCCTCCTGCTCCTAGCCATTCGCGAGTTTCATGCTTCAGACATCAATCAGCGTCTCACGTCACGCGCCCTCCATCGACAGTCCAAGTCACAACCTCCCAAAGCGGATGCTGCAGCATCCAAAGGTGTCAGGAGTATGCTACAGTGACGTAATATTTTTTACTTGTTTCAATACGTTAACCGTTTGCATTTTTGGTCAAGGGCCAACGGACAAATTCCTTTATAATGCGAATTACAAATAAGGGGAGAAGTGTCAGAATTTCCAACGTCTCCCCATTTGATGGGTATTGCCGCAAGTCAAGAAAGTTTGAGAATCACTGGTTTATGCAATCGTGGAATCCCTTGCATCTTCCTAATTCGAGGTACGAATAAGGGGAGAGGTCCAATATTTCGCTATGTGACTTTTTGATTTGAGAAACACTGGTTTAAGCAAGCTGCTTTTTACATTCCCGAACGAAAAGAGATCGGAATCTGAGATGCCGAGAGTCGACATTAAGCAAGACAGCGTTGGTCCTTGCCGCCGCATCCGAAGGCTGATCGCGTCTAATTGAATTCGCAGCCACTATCCTGACAGTTACAGCCATTCACTTATCGCCGAGCGGTTGACCTCTATGCTGCTGGTCGATAGCGGATGCCGGAAAGACGCGATCTCAGCTTGCCGGACGTCATAGGCGGTTACTCTCGCAGCCCAATTTGTTTCCGAGTTGATCAGTTATCAATTTCATAGAGTTCGTACTCATCTCACTCTATCATTCTCGGTGTCAGGAGAAAATTACAAAATCAAATTATTTCTAATCGAATTTCACAACAGTACACATTTACTCACATTTTCTATAACTCTGATTACCTTAATGCCGAAACCGGTCCTATCCAGAATAATGAACAACTTTAGTTTACATCAGTGATTCCCAAAGTGGTCGATATCGACCCCTGGGCGTCGATTTTGACTCGTAGGGGGTCGACGACAACGAAATAAGAAATTGGGGATCTATAAGATGTCAATAGTGATCGACGTAAGAATAAAGCCAATAACAATTCATGAATGGATCGTGCCAAACGGGGAATACCCTAGGTCTCGTCACTCGAAGATATAAGATATTAAGAGGTCTATGAAAACCAACAATATCAGGAACGGACCTGCGGAGCAAACAAGTTTGGGAAACACTGGTTTACACTCTCCTATATATTTGTAATCTTCAATTATATTTATTTAAAGCGATGTTTCCCAAACTCTTTTGCCCCGTAGACCCCTTACCAATATTATTGGTTTCCATAGACCCCCTAACAAAGAAGCAATTCGTTGTCGTTGGTTTGCTCTTACATAGGCACCTATTCACATCTCATAGACCTCCAATTTCTTTTCTCGTTGTCGTGGACCTACTGGAAGTCCAAATCGATCCCTATGAGTATATATGTAAGGTAAATCATGCATGCCATGAATGATTCATATGTTATGATAAACAACATAGTGAAAGACAGATAAAAACGTTTGGTTGACACCTGGAGTGGCGACATCCTTCTTCAGCTTCTCCAGGTGAAGGATTAATAAGACAATTTCTATTATCTATAAATTACTCTAAATATATTGTAAATCTCCAGTTACTGGTGAAAAACTGAGATTGTACCTCACGTCTAGATTAAACCCTTAAATATATATATACTACTTTGGGAATCACTAATTTAAAGTGTTGTCATGTTGTCAAATGTTCTTTCTTTTAATAGTAAGAATATAACAAACATGTAATTTTCACATTGTGTGATTTTACAGAGTGTTATTTTCTCCACATGCGATTTTCTCCTGTAACCAGCCCTTTTTTGCCCTGTTTATCTTGCTAGGTTCCATTATAGTAGCCCCATTCCCTTTTCACCAAGCGTGTCCTCTCTCTCTTTGCTTTTTATCACCTTTGTCATTATCTCCGAATCTAGTTCAATTTTACGATTTGTCATATTCCAAACCAGTGATTCCCAAACTAAGAGACTTCCATTCCTCTCACTGATTCTAAATTGTCAATTTAAATAAAAATGTTACTTTCTGGTAAACTTTTTAGGGTGTGATGATGAAATATGTTTGGAACCACTACTGTAAGCAATAGATTGTTTCGAACAAGAAAAATAGAGGCACTGGAAGTTATTTCAAGTAAAAGAAAAGTAGGAAACAAATCATTGAGCAGACAGGTGATGAAAGTGTTTGTTGGGGGTGCGCGGAGGCAAAATGTGGAAGTGCTTGTTGAAAGTGTTTGCTGAATAAAATGCAATCGCGTTGTGGATGTAGCTGGTGAATATCGCTAATTGGCAATGGGTATAATGAGTGCAACCCTCTGCCCTCGCGCTATTTTATTGATTTTCGTCGCGCCCAGCCGCGCCACCATTGATCGCCCAACAAAAGCTCCAAACATTCGCTAATTTATGCGCGTAAACCGAGTGATGTTTGGGCGCATTGTTTATGTTTGCACATTTCTGCCACATTTTCACTGGATTCACCACTAAATCCCGCTTTATTTGCGATTTTACGCAATAATTTATTGATTCAAACATCAAATTTACCAACTGGCCCAAAGTCCGGACAAAATGTCTGGAGCAGACGACGACGAAAGCGAAATTTGCAGTTGCTGAAGCAAAACTCGAAGCGCAAGTTGGCCTCGAGTTGTTTCCTGTCCATCCCGTCCCAGGATGGCAGCTAGGTGGGGTGGAGGATGAAAAACAACGCTCTTGGACATGTGAGCCACAATCCAAAGTCCGCGTCCCTTCAGCTGGGCGATAATAAATTGAAGGCAACTTTTCCGTGAGCCAGGCCCAGATCCGGAGTCAAAAGCAGATGCGTTTCGTTGAGAGATTGGAAGCTACATTTACACCGAATTGTGATTGCATTGTTGCCTAACTCATGGGCGTACAACACGACAACACCTGCACCACCCTGCATATCAGCCATGCTGTTAATTAGCAATTTAAATCATTTTAGAATGCAACTCAAATGTATTCTCAACTTCAAGTGAAATATGGCATTAATTATGGCGCCTGGAAGACAATGAGTTTTTGGAGTAGTGCAGGGATGCAAGGAATGTTGGTTTTGTCGCAAAATAAAGCAACGTAAGAAAAAGCTCCAAGCTCCGGTCTTCAATTTAGAAATGGTGCAATTGAGCAGAATTTGTTGACAACGCTTCTGATTGTCTTCCAGGAGTGAAAACGGGCAGAAATTCGTAGGGAGAAATTCAACATATGTTCTTATTTTGCATTCGTATTTATTGTAATTGCCAGGGCCCGCTCCAGGGGCGCCAAAGTTGAAAACACACTAAAACGGTCAAAAATACCCGTCTGGTATTCCCCGTAATAATTAACCAATTTTATCAAATTTTCTGTATTGTCTGTTGTCAACAGCATGATGGAGCCGGCACTGGTAATTGCAATTAGAAGCGAAGTTTGTTGCCTAGTTCAAAGGCGCAAAACATGAGGGCGCTATTAATTCGTGGCGTATGGTGGTTGTTCTTCAAGCAGCTTACTTGGGAAGAATTGGGGTTGCAGTTAATGCGCTCGTGATAAACGTCATATGCAGGCTCAGTGGTAATTTCGCAGTTGTGCAGAATGCAAAGCAGCTTTCGGATGTTGGAAGACGACTGCAGTTGTGATGCCCTTTTTTGCGATGCAACTGATCCGAATTGCATTTGTAACTCGAGCCTATGACTCCTTGTAATAGAATCATTACAGCCATTAGCATTATTGATTACAGATATTGAAATGGGCGCGCTTTGTTTGCTCTAGTTCGCCAATCATGCCACAGATGGCAGTAGACTTGGTGTTGCAGGACTATTCAAATACAAAGGGTGACCAGACAGTTACTCACGAGGCAGTTGCGCACATGACATATGCTCATGTAGCCATTACGTCGCACGTACCAAAATCCCACATGGAGAAAATCACACGGAGAGAAAATCCCACAAAGTGAAAATAACACGTGCTAAAATCACACGGCCCGAAAATCCCACGTGCTAATATATTTTTGGTATTCTACGCAAAGCAACTGCAATAATATTTTGCTATTTCTAAAATGCATAATTACGTACCCTTCATTCGCCCTTTCCTAGAAACCGGCGTCTGATCTTGAACATTTCTAATTTGATTTGCAAATTAGCGATTGGAATTCAATAAATATAAATATTTATTAATACATGCGATTTTGCCAGGGCTGGCTTCAGGTGGCGGTACCTCTGGTATTCCCCGTGCAAACAATTGCATTGCGATTTTATCAAATTTTCTGTAATCCTGCTTTGAGGGGCGCTGCAATGCTGGAGCCGGTAATGGATTTTGATTTTGTGTTATTTCTCTCATGTGATTTTCCCTGAATTAGCAGGGCAAAGTTAAAAGTAAAAATTCAAAATATTGAAATGATCAAATTTCGCAAGAGTGGACATTTGCTCAGATTTTCTGTAGCCCAGATTTGGCTTAATGCCGAAATTTGGCATTTGGCAATGTGTAAAATTAAATTGATGCACTTTTGATTAGAAAATCACTTTGATTAAGGGAGGTGTCATGTGCAGTCGAACATTGGAAATCTATTTACTAGTTATATGCTGCTCAAAAGCTCAGCAAGCTACTGATATTTGCTATAAGTTCATATTGAAGCATGAATAATAGTTTAATTTAGAATTTAGTTGGTTTTTGTCTTTATTGCCCTTGCAATCTGCTGGTGGGGCTTTCTGTGAGCTTTCGCAATGTGATTGTGTTGAGCTTGGATGGCACTTGCCAGGCGGATCACGTCTGCGCTTCTCCAGCTTCCAGGACCCGCTTCAAGGTCACATTAATTATAGTCGCGTGTAACAACAGCACAAAAAGCGCGCCCTCAATCTCTCTTTGGAGAGGTAAATAATGGCGATGCTGGGATGAATGAGGAAAGAATCATCAATTTGATTGCGGTTATGCAATATTGCCTTTCGTAATAATTCAGTAACATTAATGCGCGAATTGTGCCGGGGCGCGAATTTTGCATTCGCACACCCCATGCGCCGGATTTTTATTTACACTTTGCAATAAAAATGCCCGAACAGCTCGGCGAAAGTGCACACAGAGCGAGTTTAATCAGACGTGAAAGTTTGCCAACCGCATTATTCACCACCGAATGAAATCTGCACCCAGCACGTTGCGTTCAAATGCTACCAATTTCAATTCGGTTCGTAGCCATGCTAATATCATGAAAGTCATCAAATCAACGACGCGAATCGGGCGTAATTAGCAATTGAAATCATTTCGCCATTCAGCTCAAGTGAAACAAAGAGGTACCGGGGTGCATTTCTTGCAAAATAAAACAACGCAAGAAAAAGCTGCAGTCTTCAATTACAGCAGAGTGCAATTGAGCAGAACTGTTTCAGCAAATGCGCCTGATAAGCCATGACAACGGAAAACGCGAAGAATAAACAGGGTTGAATTCAACGTATGCTCTCACAGCCCCTGTCCTTCCACCCTCCTTCCGCTTTCCCACTGAGAAGAGGAATAAGAAGCGACATATGTTCACAGCAAATGCAAATAACGCTGAATAACTTTGTTCTGAAGTTGACTGTTAAACTGAAGAAAGAAGGGAGACTGAACTGACTTTCCGGGATTATCACAATTCATCGAGTTGCATATTGAAGCACGAAAGCGATTTGCATATATCGGCTGTAAATCCGATCGAAAATGTGCGTGATGGTAAAGAGTTGTAAATCTCCGTGGGAGGCGGAAGTTGGCGCGCTTCCGGTAAATGAAATATGCTTCAAACGCGACGCAGACGTGGCGAGCGTGTTGCAGCTTCCCGACATTATTACTATGATGATGATTAAGCATCGGCAAGGTACGGTACGTACCGGATACTCAGAGGTACGTACCCGGTATTTTCGTGCCCGTACCCGGAAACTTGGAACTTCATGGCCTTAGCAGTCACGTACCCGGTACGTATCCGATATATACGGATTGATACCAGTTAAGTACCCGATAAATCTTTTAATTAATATATATGCAAATGTGCAAGGTATTCCTGGACAACGCTATCTACTTGGTCTTTCTCCCAAGATAATCTGGAGTTTATTTTGCATTAAGAACGGTTACAAAAGAATGACAAATTAGTCACCTGGAGAAGCCAAAGAAAAGATGTCGTTCTACCAGGTGATTTGAAGTTCAACTACATTGACAACCGATATTGATATCATATTACGTTGTCTTACCGGGTATCTAGATTACATCATCGTGAACTATTTTCTAGAACAAAATATAATATAGTAAATTTTAGAAGCACAATAGAACATCGTTAGTAATTATGGATTTCCACGAAGTTTGAAGTGAATTGTGCCAATTCTTGGTAGCAGTTTATAGGCCTCGGTTAAGTACAGAACGGGTACGTACCCGGGATTCCATGACATAATCCCATATGACGAAATCACATGGACATAATCACATAGGGACAAAATAACGTGCCAAAATCACATTGAGACAAAATCACATATTGAGGTTTTTTAATTGAACTTATGCAAAAGTATCTAATTTCTCGAAATAAGAGACGTTCTTAGTTGCATATATATCGAATGGCTATGAACTTTCTTTAAGTTTATATTTCTTCATTACAACATATGAAAAATATTGCAAAAAACACAAGTTCAAATAATTTACAAAACACAAATGCGGCAATCACTGCTTCAAATGATTTTTTATTCTCAAATATTACCTATGATACAATATATTACCACTAACTGATTACAAAAAAGATTTAAACTTGCAAGAGCATATACATGAAACATTAAAAAATATCAATAAAGGTGACTGATGGTACGTAAAAAATTCATTCGCTCATTGGCATTATATCCTTGAACAACTTTCAACCTAACATATTTAAGACTGCCAGGGATTCGCTGACCAGCAGTATGCTGTAAATATATTGTGTGTTGAAAGGACAATTCCTTGACGATGCTATCCAGAAATGTCCAAACAGTTGGATGAGAGCATTGAAAAAGTGATTGGAGCCCGTAATTCCATCCTTCGATACAATTTGCAGTCCTTGCAATATAGTCGGCTGTAGATTGCTTATAGTTTCAAGTTGAATACGGAATAATGGGTCATTATCTTTATAAGAACCTATTTTATTTAAAGCAAATGGCTCCTTTGCTAAACTGAATTTTAAAAAAGTACAAATATGTGATTTCGTCCCATGTGATTATGTTTTATGTGATTCTTTCCTGACACCATACCCGGTACGTAAACTAAGATGTAGTACCAGTACACGTATCATTTATAAAGACCTAGGGTACCTACCCGGTACGGAAACTGCGATGTAATCCGTATCCGTACCTTATCCGTACCTTTTATAAAGACATGGGGTACGTACCTGGTATAAAAGATACGGGTATTATATCGTAGTTTCCGTACCGGGTACGTTTCTGAATTGTACCTTGCCTATGCCAAATGATGATTATGATAGGATTTGAGCCGCCTTGGCCCATATTCGAATATTTGCGTACTGGGGTAATTAACGATGTCTTCTCGCTTGCTTGCAGATCTCGGCATCGGCGTCCGACGTGATCTTCCTGACTGGCGAGCGAACGTCCTGCACGTGAGTGACACTTTTATCGTTTGCATTCTTGGCGCGCTTGACGACGCTCATAAAGCGGGCGAAATTTAATTGCAATTTGCGGGAATTGCAGCGCGAGTAAATTCCGGGATGCTGGCAAGTAAATCGCGCGTACTGGATTGCAACGCAAGTTTAACGATCGCATTCGCAGATACCATGTTTGCGTGACCTGCACACTTATAATCTGCGCTAATCACGTCTAATGACCTTCTGAGAGTAGTGAAAAATAGGGCACGCTTCGAGTATGTTGCTTTTCTTTCCATTTCTTACGTTTCCACAGACATTTCATGCTTAATAGTCCTTGGAGGACCACAAACCAGCCAAACAATAGTATACAGCAATTAAATGCGAAATGTTTCCGAGGACTCAACTTGAAGTACAAGTATCCAGGACTAGGCTAGAACAGCGGGCAAATATTGTGTAATTCTCAATCAATCTGTAGAACATTTTATCTCATTTTGATTGCTCATGTCTTTAATCAGCTATCAATGCAGCTATCTTGTGCACGTGAAAGAACATAACATGTGCTTTCATTTGCAATTTAAATCGCTTTTACAGCCCTAATAGTTCGTATACCATTACATTAAAAATGTTCGCGTTTATTTGACCCCCGTGTCCAGATTCGCTTTAAGTATGGATTTTCATTAAATCCCTTAAGAATACCCAATTATACCAAATGAGGTATTAAGTAGTGAACTTGAATGATCGGGGTCCTACTAGGTCAGAGACAGGCAACCCAAATGAACTCGCGAGCCATTTAGCCCTTGGCCATATTACATAAAGTTAACACATTTTCCTATAGATGAAACTGGATACGTACGGAGAATACCAGTGGTGCATATATTTATTATGAAAACCCGAAACATCTTTAGCCAAGCACAAAGGTCCGTCACCTCACCAACAAAGATAAGATATAAGATTTTCTGAAATCCCATGGGTGTTACCTGCACCAGCTACAAGAATATCTGGTGTTCCTAGTTCTTATTCGTTGCGCGAGCTCCACAAATGTTCAATATGGGCCGCATGCGGTTGACCATACCTGTACTAGGTAAGTATGAATGATTGCTGCGAAAAAGAAAATCCAATGTTTGGTGGAGTTACCCATTGGATTGAAAAATTTCAGTGTATGTTACCCACCCCCACGTCGAGGAAGCCCCAATCAAGGCTTGTAAGGGGGAAAATAAGGTTTTGTAGTCTTGCTTACTTTTTTGTTATTATTATGTTTGTGCATTTTAGCTGAAAGGACGTCCTGGTATTTCCTGTCTTCCACTATTTCAAAACTACATCTCGCTTATTTCTTTATGCGATTATGAACGCATTCTGACTTAACTAACTTCTTGCTTAGAGTTGTGTTCTAGTTGGCAATGCGTCGACCTCGTAGGGACTTAAGGAGTTTGTAAGATCGTGCATGGAGATACGCTGTTTAAGTTTAGAATATAATCAATATTTGCTTGCATAGTATCTCTTTTCGTGTTGCCTCCGTATTCTTGTGAGGTTGCAGACCAGTATAGATCTGAAACTAGAACGCTCTGCGAACTCGACTTGATGACTATGTTCAAAGCAACCTTTATCAGATAGATTCGAGCATGCGGTTAGTGAGTGAATACAGAGTACAATTTTATCGGTCTGCGAATGCGAATGCGGAACTATTCGGATTAATAATGTCACCCCTGGTAGCCTATATAAACACTCGTATGTGCTTCCATATCGCTATTGTTTGTAAAATTGGAACTGTTGAAATTTGGTTTTGTAAACGCTGCCCAAAGCACAACGCGGCCAATATCTGCGGTTACTATATTACACTGTTTAATTATTTGCGCGACGAAGTGGCGCAATCCTCTTGTAGGACGAAGGGAAATGCAATTTTGCCAAAGCTTTTCGAAGGAGCGTGGAGATATGAGGCGAATAGATGTAATTTTGCATTGGAAATGTGGAGCGAAAATGGCGAGGAAATCAATCGGAAATTCTCGATTTGTTCAAAGCGAAGTGGCTGGCAATCCACTATTGCAGCATGCATATTTCAATCAATTTCATTCACCCCAGCTGATTGATTGTTGCCCATTGTCAGCGTCATCGCAATGCCACCCATCTGGAAACCGGGTCATCCATCATATATCATGCAATTTTCACGACATTAATCACATTTCAATTAAATTCCACACTCCATCAAATTCTTCATGGATCCGCCTTCCCGGCATTCCCTAAACATTACGCGAATTATTGAACAACAATCATGATGTTTTCAACGAAATCCGGTAGCTAATTAATCAGCGAATCACGTGTTGATTTCCATTTCACTTTCACTGACTGAGTTGCGGCCTCTTGTCGAGGCCATCATGGATCATTAATCAAATACGCAATTAATTGGCGCGTTAATTGAATACGATGCAGATGTGTGGATGACCTCCAATCAGAAGGCAGCAGATTAAGCGTCATTTAAGTAGCGCTGTTTGCAATTAAAGCGGATCTCATGGCGAACATCAATCTCCCCATTCTGCAGCTGCCACCACGTCGCCGGAAGTGGCTCATCTCTAATGCTCGCGCCCACCGCCACGATATGTTTCCCATCAGATTGCTAATCAAATTTCCCTCCGGTTATCACTGCTGCTTGCTCTAGGATATGCCGGAATTGGGTTACCTCGCCAGCGTAACGCGATTCTGCCAGATTTCGTCGTGAAATTGCTACTAAATTCTATTATTCCATATTTATTCGTCAATTTAGATATGCGTATACAGTAGAAACTCGCCAATCGCCGGGGTTGCATTCCACAAAGTTGCCCCGAATACAGCAAACGCGAATATAGAATGGAAGTTTAAGTATGATGCATAAAAATGATATATTTCTATATTTCATTTTATAATCAGTAATTGCATTCCAATCAGGACCGGCTTCAGGTGGAAGCAATCGATGAGGAATACCCATTTTCGGGTGACGAGTCCTCTGGTATTCCCCGCATTTGTCCGCTGTATCTTGGCTTAGGAGACAACCAAACTTTAATTGTGGTTTATTATTAATTTGATGGGCGTCAGTTATTGTTATGCATCGGGGCGCTAAAACCCTAGAGCCGGCACGGATTCCAAGTGTTTGCTTTAACTTCTTTCTGTTAATGGATCAGTTTTTATAGAAAAAATCGCAAGCTTCATCTATCATATGTAATCCTTCACTTAATGCTTTTAAGCTCATCATCTTCGCTGAACTTTATTAGAATTCGGAGCCTTTCTTCTACCTACATCTGTCAAATCGTCTAAGGTTTCAAGCTTGGTTTCTCATATTTACCTAATTTGTTATCATTCTCAGCATCAAGTTTATTAGTACCAATTCATAGAAACGGCCACCTGAGGTAAATTCACACATATTCACACACATAACTGGTAACTAGCAATTGAAGCCCTTGGAGCAATAAGGTGTTAAGTGACAAAATGCAGTTTTAGAGAAAAACGCGATTTAGTAGTTATGGGCGCCATATAGTCAATGTAATTTAACACCTTTTTGCTCTGGCTATCTCACTGAATTTTTATTGTACAGAT
>JAOEHK010002976.1:0-14970 GCA_025447835.1 Labidoglobus nevermanni
TGGCACGTAGATTGGTACCGCATTGAGTAGATGTAATCAAATCAAAAGTTTCGCGGCACCCCGCGGCACCCCTGAGGAATGCTCGCGGCACCCCAGGGTGCCGCGGCACCCGCTTTGAGAAACTGTCGGTTAGATTGTGAACTGGACGCCTGAGTCTGACCGCGTTAGCGTTTGACTACGCACCCACCTTCCTCAGTGAGTCTGCAAATGCTCTTGAGCAGAAAACAACAATCACATGCTTGCCGGCGCCATGTACGTCCGCTGGCCGTTGGAAAACGAGCGCAAATCGAGTAATTTCCCGTGTTGCGGAGGCGGCGATGATCAACACGCAAAAGGCGCGGACAGGTAAGATTCTGTAGGATGCTGCGAGTGCGAGAAAAATGCAGCAGAATGGTTGCGTTTCGCATGCGCAAAGTGCATATTGCCACAAATTCAAAGCAGCTCATTGGTTTAGCCATCCATAAGCGGATTTTCAGATGGAAGATTTTAGCTTATCATGTACCCGAAAGCCGTTTACCGTTCGCCCATTGCAGCCAGCATTATGCAATAATTTCGCAAAGGCATAATCGATGCCAATACCCTCGCCAATTCAATTGCACTTGGAGTTTCTCTGTCGGCAAGCAAACAAACAAACGAACGGAAAGCAAATGGCAGTCAAATCTCCTGCCTGCGCATTTCCGCCTTTTCGTGATGACCTCTACGCGTTCGTGTGCGTCCAACACACGCACTTAACGACGGCCTCTATCGCTAATTATTAATGCTTTTGCCGGCACGCCGCATCAGCGACTTTATCGCTCGCCTCTCTTTGAATTCTTCGTCGATTTATGATCGGCCGGCACTGCACTGGCATGTACAGTTAATTGTTTCGCATCGTTTTTGAGTGCGCGTCTGCCTCCATTTCGAATCCGTTATATTTATGTGCAGCATCTGATAATCGGCGATCGCGATCACGTTCTGCGCAAATATTGCACATCCCCATGGCGCAGAGTTGATCAACAACCGTTTGCTGCACTTTGATGCATGCAATGCAATTATTTAATGACTCACTACCTGGTTCCGGACGGCCGTAAATGGCGATCTGCGCCCGGCCGAAGTGTGAATTGCGGCCGCTCTTTATTCAAGACAATAATTTGAGCGCAATTATCGGCGGCCGGCAAATACTGATAGGAATGCAGAATCGCATGCAAAATAAGCGATCGCGCAAAGTGCTTATCGCTCAAGATGCACTTTCCATCGCGCTCGCCGTCGTGCAACCTAATCGCACATCGTAAGTCTGTTCGGCACGATGCCTGTTTTCGTGTTATGAAATGATATGATATGGATACTCAAGTCTGCACGCGGCTGTCCGCCGAGGCTGCGGACTTTACGGCTGGCGATTTCCTTGTTCGCCGCCTGGAACGCAACAGCAACAGGTCGAAGACGAATTCGCAGCATCGCATAGCCGAGTCAATCAAGATAATGTACGCACGCAGTTCGCAAAGCAAACGCCACAACCAGAAAAATTCATTGCGGCAATAGCGCCGCTTATATTGCGATATTCCTATCACAATTGACGGCTCAATGGGCTTGCCCCTTCTGCTGCATTGGATGTAGATCCCGGTGTGATTAGATATCTACTCAAATAGATACAGTAAGACTGCAGTACAACTTAATTGGAGTCATCATTTAATAAACAATACTCTCCAATTATGTACATTATACCATCAATTCACTCATTTTGAAAGAAATCTCATCTATATATATAAAAATTAATGTATGTCTGTCAGTCTCTCCGTCCGTCCTTCTGTATGTTCACGATTTACGCATAAAATAAAAATATTTCCATCGAAATGAAATGTTGGAAATGTTCCCTGTTCTCCTGGGATTATCACAACAGCAAGAAAAGTCGGTAAAACTTCATTGTTCGAAAGTTATAGTAAAAAACCACCATATTTCATGGCGCGTCAGATTATGCGCATGCGTTTCTGTCCGTTGTCGAGCAGTATTGAGTACCAAACGTATGCAACCAGGAATATTAGAAAAATTGAAAAATCATTTTACGTTACGTTACGAGGCATAATTCTAGCGTAATCTTAACAAACCTACAGACAATAAATTTGTGGGATTAATCTGTGAATGATGATTATGGACACGGAATCAGATTTCGTAACCTGAACAAGATCGAATGGTCACTGACAAGCTGATTATGGAGTTTTTAAATTCGATTAAACGGTGGATATTGGTAATCGGCGTTAATTAAAAGTACAAAAAGCTAGCTCGTGGACCACACAATTAAACGTGCTGCAACATTGTGAAATGACGATCAGTCCCGAATGGGACATGGTTTCGCCACGATCGATCGGAGATTGAGAAGAAGAATGTCGGCTGACAACCGGATGAAATATGTTTCTTCATCGTCTTTGCGATGCAATACAGCGCGTCAAATTAGCCAGCCAATGGCGACAATCAAATGCATCAACATCATTCGCAGGGCGATGCCATCAGTTGGTTCGATCGCGTAATCTTTGCTCGTGACAGATTCGCAATGCGTCGATGCTGATAATAAGTCAGCGGCAATCAAGACGGCCGCCGCGTCTCCCGACGTGTGCGAATAGAGAGGGCTATTAATGCAAATGCAAGGATGAGCCGTTAATAAATCATCATTATGTCACCCTGTCGTCTTGGATCGCGCAAATGTGACCACGGGAACTTTCCACTTCGAAATTCTCGAGTGATTACGCAACATCGACGAAGCGAGAACCTTGCAGAGCCAATTAGTGATTATCTATTACACCTGCAATTTCTGCATCATCTCGATATTAATTTATTAGCTACATTTTCACTTTATTGCTTGTTGCAATTTTATTTCAGTTTTCAAATACACGTTTCATTAATATTTTCGTTTCCTTCTTAATTGAATTTAAATTGTAGTAAAGTTCACTCAGGATGCATTAATTTAAAATGACGTGGCCATTAATGGATCATGTAGTCAAGCAATAATTATTAGACAACGAAATTGAATGAGCTGACTGATTGGATGATTTTTCACAAGTTTCAGATAACCCGGTGAAACGATCGAAGAAGAAGATGACGAGAGCTGACGTGAGATTCCGCATCGGCGAATTCATTTACGACGGCAATTACGACATCATTTACGTGCATGACATGCATCAAAACATATCGGATTTCGGCTGCTGTCAACAGATTTTCAGCTTCACTTTACACCGATTTTCATGGCAATAATAATTCATGCTTGAATTAGAAATTCTTTCCATCAATTTCCGTATGATGTGATGCGTGAAAAACGGTGAGCGGAAGCCAATCTCGCATTTGCCGGAAAAATGTGGCGCCTCCGGGATTTTTTAGTAACGGTACTCGATATTGACGACAATGGATAAATGGATAATAAGCAGCAGAATTTCACAGAGTTATTAACAACCACCATAATACGCAAACGTAAACCAATAGGAGCAAATTAAGCGGATAATTTGTTGTCTAGTTAATCAACAACATTACGAACATATCGGCAATCTCACTCTCAAACAACTGCAACAAAAGCACTTTTTGCTTCAAGTGGAGTACCTTCGATCGCTATTGCAGTGCCGTTTATCATGAAAAGTATTGGTTTCTTTCGCTGTAACTTTCGAACCATGAGGTTCCTCCAATTTTCCGTTTCGTTATCGTTGTCACAGGAATACACAGAACAGGCCTATATTTCAGGAATAAATCCAGGACACACAACAGACTCACAGCCAACTCGTCCAACATTGCTGAAGAATGTAGGAAAGCGATTGGATGTAATAGGAAGAATTGAATGCAATGAAACATGCAGTGATTTACAGCGGGCAGCAATTGTTGAAGCTGTTAATAAAACAGCGCTCAAAATCGCGTTAAATTGTAAACTGTCGTGATTGCATAAATTATGGCGACTCGTGCAGATGGATTAAAAATGAGATGCGCTGAAAATTGATTAAACAGCAAACGACGCGTCATAAAACGCGAATGGCCATAGTAATGATGGAGTAATTTGGGAATTTTAAAGATGCCCACCAGGTTCGCCACGACGGCCGCGGCGGCGGCTTTGTCTGTCTTCTGGTGCTGGACATTTTATGACATCCCACGGACCAGCTAGCCGACAGGTCAGACATACGCCGACCAAAGACGCTGCAAACTGACGCTTTCGATCGCAAGGAAGCTTTTCCGCGTTAATGAAGTAATTAACAAAACGCCAATCTGAGTCTTCGGATGCTGCACGCAGTTGCCAGCTAGACGCTGGATATCGGAAATTATGCAATCCCTTACTTATTCGAGTCATTAAATTCTTCAGTTTTCTTATAAAGACCTCACATTCAGAAAAGGTCGAGTGGGTCCATATTTAAAAATAAATGTCCACCTAAAATAGGAATAATTCTTTAGAAATTAAATATTGGGCATGTTCCCTGTTCTCCTAGGAGTACGATAACGCAAAGGAATATTGCAAAAACCTAATGGATCGCAAGTTATATCGAAGAAATCATCGTATTCCATTACAAACGGTGCTGAAATGGTCAGATTGGAATAATACAAACATTGGAAAAACCTCATGCGTCGAAATTTATAGCGAAACCAGCTTCATTTTAAACTTGAAATATTTAGTTCGTCGGCAAGGAAATTTATATGCAATTGAAATATTTTATCTTGAAATTTAGATAAAATATCAATGTCAGATTTGCAGGATTGCTGTTTTTATAGGAATTAATGAAGAATAAATGTGGGGTTAAGCGTCCAAATAACAAGCATATAATTGAAGAAATTGACTGGAGCTGTTGCTTTATAATTATGTATTTATAATTAATAATGAAGCCGTTCCCTAATGCGCCTTGAAAAGCGGCAAGAACAAGCAACACTTGAAATCAATAACGAAGCAACGTAGTGCATAGCCAAGCCATTTCTAATCAATCCGCCCGTGTAATTATCTACTAGGACGAAGACTTCTTCACGTCACTTCTCAAGACGTTACTGTCCACACCTTAGCGGAACTATCGATGCATGTCCAACACGATTGTTTAGTATTCGAGAAACGATGATGGAATTGTTTTCTTCTTTCCCTCCCCTTTTTCTATGCTCTTTTCCTGTCTGCCTTCGCAATTTCCATGTTTTTTCAAGCTCATTTGCATGGTTTAATTATAGTTCAACGCCAATTATTATTCAGAAAGTGACAAAAAGATCAATTCGAATCCGGGTTAATGAATAACGAATAGAAATAAATTAATGCAATAAATTTATAGGATAAAAAGTTGAGTGTTTATCTGTCAAAGAAATAAGGATAAATGATTGCATTTATTGCAGTATTAAGCATTAAAAGAGTGACTTGTTGGACCTGGGAGATGATTTCGAAACGCAATCATGTCAGATAAAGAATACGAGGAAGAAAAGAATCAATGTGACAGCCCAGAATAGGAGATCGACGAACAAACGAATTATGGCACTGAATTCATTTATCAATATCATTCAATTTCCAGCTCGTAATTCGGATATTATTTTACGCAGTTGCAATTATCATTAATTACAAGTGCGTCCAACGTACGCATTCGCGCCTAGATTGCAAACAAGACGCGCCCGTCCAGCATCCACTTCACGCGTCATTATCGCATTTGATTTATTTCACACGAACGTCTAATATCAGCGTTCCATCCATCCGCCTTTCTATCTACTCATCTATCTACATACGAATTACGATGCCAGCATATGATCACCTCAGCGTGGTTGCAGGACGAATATAATTAGTTGCCTTAATTGTTCTTGCCTAGGATTGTGTAAGACGAATACATGCACATCATGATGTTTATTACTTTTCTTATCTTGATCCGATGTGTATGCAAAAACAATCTCAAATATTGCTTCAACGCTTCCACAGCTACACGAAAAAGATTTATTCGAAGGCAAAGGACCACTTCCAGTCGTCTGTTTAAATATTTCATAGATTATAATCTTAAATAATTCATATTGAATTCAATTGGGAATTTATTCTTCTATTTAAAATTGAAAAATATTAGCGAATTAGAATGCTACTGCAACCAACCATCTATCGTAATATTGTTGGCGGAATAAGAAATTGTAAGCGTTTTTATTTGTGCATGCAAATGAAATGAAGAGTAGATTGAGCATGAACGTTAATTGTGTAACATTTTTCTGTGGTATCAACCATATAACTTTTTTCTTTTAAGCTGTACTCCATTCTACAGGCAAGTTACGTCATATCAAGAAAAAGCCAGAAAGAACAATGTGTCATAAACCTGCGAATATTGCATGTAATTCAGCCTGCTTTTGCGTGCTCAAGCTGAGCGGCTTTAAAGCTCAATTAAAAGAAAGATGAGAAGCGGATGCGCGGTGTGTTGACCCACGATAATGTCAAATATTCATGCCATCCTCTGCTTATTATTTACATTCACGTGCATTTCGCCGTAAATATCGCGAATTGTTTTCATTCGCTGCGTGTTCTGTAATGAATATTTTTCCAGCTGTCAGTAACCGTAAGTTAATAATGTTATCAATGTCCGCTTTTAATTACACGGCTTTGTTAAATGAGTGGGAAATAAGCACCGATTCAACTTAATCAAGAATCGCACTGAATTCCTCTTAGATGATAATCGCTTTGTATTGAAATCACACCTGAGTTGAAATATTCAGCGTTGTAAAAAACCGCTACGCTTTAAATCCACTCCAGATTCCTATCACGTGTTTGGGGTTACCTTATAAACCCATTTTAGCAATGCCTACATACGTGCAACACATTGTCAAAGTGAAATTTGCGGTTGCTTTCCAATAAACTTGATGTTTACTTGAATTTGTCATTTCTAGTAGCACAACTTTTGTCAATAAGAATTCATAATCGATTGCTTACTGCTTTAAATAATATTAATGCACATATATTAATCAGTTATAGTCTAATCCCAAAGACATACAGTTTATGCAGTTACAACTTCAGCTACAACTTGAATAATTAGTAATGGGACGTCATCGTTGAAGGAAACATATATCTGAAGAATAAATACTCACTCATAAGACGTATATAATTATGGTCAATGTGACTACTAAAATATACGCCTACATATTTGTTTTCAATTAAAATTCGATCATTAAACTATTTTAATTTGAATAGTAATTTAAGTCTTTGACTGAGATGCAAACCTAGAGCATTCGTTCTTTTGTATTGTATTATCATTACAAAGATTACAAAAATAGTTATTGTATATGCTGAAATAAAGCCCAATGTTACATATGACTTTTCAAAAGAAGCATATGAATTATGTAAAATTAATTAAATCAAATTATAATGTTAACATTTGCATTTTTCCAATTAATTTGATTGAAAAGAAATCCTTGTATAGAAATATTCAATTATGGTACAAAAATTACGTTAATTATTATCGTTAATTTATTAATAAGAGTTTCAAGTAATTTACCAGGGAAATTACGTTGATTTCATTAATTACGGAGAAAAATTAGCAATTTCTTGACCGATAGAAAACCTTTTTGGAAGTAATAAATAAACTCTGAAATTTCCTAATCAAATGGCGAATAATGCGGAACGAAATACAGCAATGTTTCATCAAAGTCACATTCAATTGTTTACATCATTAACGCATTTGTTATAGACAATAACTAGGCAAAACCATTAATTAACAACTTACTTCAGAGCGAAATTGATAAATGTACTATAATTAAAGGAATTCATTCGCGAACAAATCGCATTATTCGAATTCATATTTAATTGTTGTGTTCATAATGCCTTTCTTATTACTTATGATAGTAAATGTAATTTTCTCTTGTTAATCTTATGCGATAAATTATCATTAATGCACGGAAAATAATTGCATATATTATTCGAGAACAATGATGAATTGTTTCTTCCTATACCTAAATTCTGAAATCTACTAATCAACTCCACAATCAAGTATTCAACTAACGATCACACAAATAAACTCCAAAATAAATTGCCACCAAACAAGTAACTACATGTATTCTATACGCTTGAATTAAAGAAATATGAATAGTTAAAATAGTAACAATGTTTGAATTTTTGTTGTGGTTACAAAAGTGAACTCTAAAATTGTAGAATTGGCCGGTTGAGACTTAGTGGACAGTTTAGCAGATGATATCTATCGGCAGGGCTATTGCACAGACGGCAATGGGGGATGATGATGAAAGTTAGGTGATGGAATCTGTGCCATGTTATGCAGGTGAAGAGATCAATGTTTCAGTTTAGTATGTATTTTGTGCTTCGATGCGGTTCGGTAAATTGGCGTCAGTATTGAGCTCATACAACTAATTCGAGATAATCACATAGTGAGTCAACTGGAGGTAAAGCTCAAGAGATTGTTCTTGAACTCTTGCCGGCTACTTTCGGTATTGTTTCCATACACCAGTCGCATTTTAACAATTACATAATGTGTCTCATTTCGTTCGCAATTCAATTAAAATGATAAACGACTCTCAGTCCTCGCTGTCGCCGCTTCACCAAGTCATTAATTACGGATTTAGCACTCTCGCGCTAATTGCTCGGCGCAATCTCACTTTCACTCCCCATAATTCCGTCATTCGCGCGTGCCTATTGAAAATTACCCAACATCGGCGTTCGGTTGCAATAAATCTTGGCGCAATTCGCAATTGCAGGCAAATTGCCGGGTATCGCGTGGTGGGGCGTAAAAATGGCGCTTAAATTGTGCGTAAATGACTCTAAAACCATCTGCAGCGAAATGATGCGCTTGCTGGCAAATTGTGCAAATTTATGAGTCGCGAGCTGATAACGATCGCGAACGTGCGCGATAAGCAGCCGGCTGGCGAAGATGCTGCGCCTCACTCGCATCTTGCGCCGTGATCGGAATCGCGGCAATTGCATCGAGCGCATCCCGAGTGTGGGTTCCGTTTGGTGGATGATTTACGACTCGCACTCGATGCACTTCGACTCGCCGGAATGCATATCGCCAGGTAGGTGGACGCACTGCAATTACTCGCGCTGCCCAGCGCGATGGTCAACGAAATCGTAATAATATAATGAACAACGCGCCAATAAATTAATGCCACGCGGCGGCATTGTACGCGGACGTCCATCGAGGAAGAAGAACTCTTGCGATTAATTCGATAATCAGCCCAGCTCAACCCGTATTGTGAACATGTGACGCGGAACTCATACGCTGCAGAATACCAGAGGCCCTTGACTTTCGCACATTCTACCTTCGTACAATTTTCCAAATTGCATCAACGTGTTATCTGTTTTGCTCATTTATTTCTATCGCCATTATCAATATACACAAAACTGAAAGTTTGTATACGTGTCTCTACGTATGTGCTTCATTTGCGCCTAAAATACAAATAATTCCATCGAAATGAAATATTACGAAAGTTACGTCTACTCCTGGGACAACCAAGACGCAAAGGAAAATTCAAACAGCCTCATGGTTCGAAAGTTATATCGAAGAAACTAACGTTTTGCAAGAAGAACAGCACTGAAATCTTGATCGCCGGTCTTCTGCGCATGCGTCTCCCTCCCTCACTCCAGTCAGCGTGACAGATTCTGCGCATGAGCCTTGAACGAAAATCTCCGTCCGAAACCAAACAGTACCAAATGATTGCTAGGAGGTGGATTCCATTTTTTTCTTCAATTAAAAGATTCAGACAAGGCATATTTTGTACATCCCCCTAGTTTCTAACATTTCGTTCTTCGAGGCAATTAAATGCGAAAGTCAAGGATCTCCTGTAATTCAAACGTGGATTCACAATGTGCGCCTGACTGTTGAACTAATTGCATTCTTTTCCTGGCACTTTCTTCGCTGCCGAGTCTGGCTTTGATTCCGTTTCGACGACCGCAATATGTTGTAGGGCACTTTGCGCATCGAAACCGCAGAATTGAATTTGTGATTACATTTTATTATTTGCGGCGAGAATCAACTCGGCGAGTGCGAATCGCCTGCCAACGCATTAAAAAATATAAACTATGCTGTATACTGGGTGGTCATTGTGATTGAGTGAATGGAATGGTACAGTTTTAGCATTGAAGTTTCATGCATAATTCACACTCAAATCGGAACGGATGCCTTGGGAATTTCCTGCTATAGACTATATGAAGGAGACGCGAACGTTTTTGGGAAAATAAACAACCGTGTAAAAGTAGTGTTAGCAATAACCGAAGAGTTAATTTTAATGAAACGCGTCTTGCGGTTACCAATCGCACAAAAGCAATCAAGGTAGCATCGGAAGGTGTTCAATCTCAGTAAGATTGCCTGAGATTTATTTGTTCAATGCGCAATTAATAAAATTCGATTAAATACGTGACCTTCCGATTCAATTAATAAATATACATTCAGACATTATTAGAGCAACGAATCCAATTTACTTAAAGAAATACCGTCTGGTCAATCCACATAAATTAATTTAACTTACAGACACTATAATCTTAGCTTTACAAACACGAAATTCGTAAAATAGAATAGCATATGCTTATTTGCTCGACAATTACAAAACGCTGATGACCAGATAAAAACCAGAAAGCTATTATCGATAAATTGAAATATTCAACTAAAATATTGTATTATCTTTCACAAACTCCGCCCATCTTTGAAGTCACTTACAGATTACTTCACTTAACTACTCCTTTATTATTAAAATCTTTCCGGAGCTTTTACATATGATTCTATGGCACTTAAAATATCCAGTCCTTTCAACTATATACTCGCTATAATAGACAATGTACCTTTTCAGTCACAACTAATTAGCATGGATATTTCGCCGAGAAAACTAACAAGAGCGATTGTAATTATTCGGAAAAGGATCGAAATGCTTCAATCCAACTGCATGCAATTTCAGCCATATATCAATCATCACTACAATGAAGTCCTCTTTGAAGTCTTCATCAAGATGATCTCCTTATGTATATGCCAGCCAACTGTAATAAAACGAACAAGACAGCGACATAAGTGCACATCAATTAATGAAGTTCTCGACTTTTATATTAAATCAACAATGGAATTCACGGCCCATTCAAATCCGAAATGAGTCGAGAATCGGTAAACCAAAATCTTCAATAAAAAATAAGCGCGGATTTTTGGCTTTGTGTCTGTCTGTCCCTCTGTCCTTCTGTGTTTGTTCTTGATTTACGTCTAAAATACAAATGATTCGATTAAAAATAAATATTGGACATGTTCCGTGTCCTGCTGGAACCATTAATGTGAGAAGAAAAATTTGCAAGATCTCATGTTATAGCGAAAAAACAATTCTTTTCCAAAATAAGCGGCAGTGAAATATCGGTCGGTACGTCCGTCGACGTATGTAATGTATATGGGCAGATTGGAATTAGTTTCTGCGTATGCGTTCAATTTTAAACATGAAATTTTTAGTTCGAATGAACGGTCACAAAAGAAACAAGAAGAAAAAGGAGGAAAAAGGATGGGGTCTTTGGGATGGGATCGGTTACAATCAAAGGCCACTTGAATAATTAGACATAAATTGGTGGATTGACGTCGTACTTTCGTTTGAACCCTATCTGGGGTTTTCCCGTGGTTGCCCGGCTTTAATCAGGGACATTTCCAGCGAGACCGTAATGGACAATCCCGAGGAATTCTCGGTTTTGTCAGTGCGGCCCGCTATAATCCACAAATATGTAAAAATTGTAACAAATACGGCTAGCAATATCAATAGAGTTGCTGACCGCTAATATTAACTATCCTTGTTTTATGGCGGAATAATTCTTGTCGATTACGTAATAGTTTCGGAACGATTCTCGGCGATTACGTAATAGTTTCGGAACGATTGTGGGCGATGACGTAAAAGTTGTGCAACGATGGTCGGCGATGGCGTTAGAGTTGTGGAACGTTTCTCCACGATTACATAATAGTTGGGGAACCTTCCTCGGCGATCAGGTACATGTCATGTGATAAGCGAGACAATTTAATTGACATGCAGCAAGACGTAACTTCTTTTTTCGTCTAAATCGCTTAATATAACTGTAAGAACCGCGCCAAGACGACACACGAAATAATTGCGCATCATTAAACGTCCCAAAAGTATATCAAACTTTCCCACGTGACTTAGACCTCGGCGTTTCCGCTGTATGCCTTCTTTCAACTTATCGCTGTTGCGGCTCGTTTCTCGCCTTCTAATCCAATGGAAATTTCATAATAGAACCAACGTTAGCAATTCAAAATTAACTTGGAGGCGCACAATTAAATATTAAACTTATTGCTGCCGCAATTACAGCGCAGAATATGCCATTTTCTGGAAATCATTTCAATGTGATGTAATTCTCTGAATTGTCTGCGGCGATTAACGCAAGCCATTGTATGTAGTTGCTGTTTTCTTCGTGTTTTCAACATAACCGTAATTCGGAAATTCCTCACACGCTGAAGTTTTGATACTTGATGCTTAAATTGTATGCAGTTCACATTAATTGCTTCCTGGCCAGGGAAATGAAGTCGCAAAAGCCTTTATCGCGCATCGTGCGAGTTTCGAATGCGTATAACGGTAAGAATTTCGATGAAAATTTTCGAATACGCTTGCGGGCGAATTGTAATCATACGTAATGCAGATACGCGACCTTCTTTAATTTAATTCGCTCGCCTTTTGTTCTGCAACGCCTTGAATCGCCAGAATCAAGATAATTTCATGCAAAATATATGCTGTAAAATGCAATTGGCCATGCTAAACTAATTCCAAGGCATCTTCGGACAATGTTTATCGGTCGACTAGCAATATGATCCAGCAGGCCTTTTGTATAGGTGCAAAACAAGAAATAAGATTTTAATTACACACGACTAATGAGCATAACGTCATCAATTTGCATGTGATGGATGGAATGTCGGCACAATTATTACTCAAGTATTGCATACTTATCCTACATCAATTTCTTGCTAGGTTACCATACATCCAGTTTTCATCCTTTTACTTAAAATATGGATGATGAAATATGAGAAGTTAGGATAGGTTGTCTAAATAAGCAGGCAAACGATTGATTCGAATCATTATTGTCTGATACAATTGCTATGAAACAGCTGGAGGTATGATGTCTTAAGCACATAATTGTACGTTCTTCTATACCCCATGAAAATTAATGGAGAAGAACTAAATATCACAAAAATTTGTAATGGCTTCCCTACTTAGTGGTACGGAAAATTAATCTATTTTCTTGCTCTTCCCTTTTCCGAAAGCCGATGAAGAGCTGGATGGCCCAGCAGCAGCAGCGGCAATAATTTCTGGCACGTCCAATTTGGGCATTTGTGCGGGGAGCAATAAACAAGCGCAGAACAAGTTGCTCGGCAAATTAGTTGCTTAGCTTATCTTGATCGACAAATTGGCAGGATGCTGGATTGCGTGTGCTGGTGGTCGCATCTGAGACGGACTTCATCTCGATAGCAATCTGTGTTCGCCATGATTAGAGCCCAAGGTGCATCAATTTTCTATCGCTCGCCCAGCGAACAGATTCGAATGTTTGTTTACGCACGTTGCCAACTCGACCAGCATCCATTGCCAACAATATGGCGGCGGTTCATGCAGATGAGCAAGCACTGAAGGCAATTTCTCCGTGCGCCAAGGTGAGATGACTTCTTCATCATGGCCATCAGCATGGTCGGCATTGACAAAAACTCATTTACACCACTGCGATTTGCTTGCGTGCATGTTATTGACGTTGTGGCGTGCGCAGTGATTAATCACTTCATTGCAATTCGATGCAGATGTGTTCGCCTTCGCTGGACACGCGAAATGCATCTGGTTGCACGCATTAATTAGCGATTGGCAGCTGCCAATTATTCGCGAATTGCAGCAACCAGCGTGACAATTTCTCCGCGGCGGGCGAATGCGAAAATAATAAGATTTAATTTCGTTGGCACTGATTTATCAGCAGATCGTGCCTGCCCGCGAGGCGAATACCAGCTAGTATGGCGTAGAACACGACGATCCGAAAGAGGAAGAAATGATAACGAGGGTCAATGTCAGGCCGCATTGCGGCGGAATTTCTTTGTATGCAAATCTGCATCGCCGCGATTGGATGCGGTTTTTGAGTCTGAGAGAGTGCAAGTGATCTGCAGATGGTGCATCCACCTTCACTGAATCACATCAGGCAATTTCATCAAATTGTATGCAAATATTCGTGTCGAATAACGTCAGCATAACGAGCCGTGTGCCACCTTGGGGCATTGCTTCGCACTCAATTTCTTAGCACCGCTGTTCGTGACTTGATTACGTATCGCATTTGCACAGCAATTAATGTCGACCATTGCACCAAAGAGGCGATCAAGACAAGAGATTTGCAAGGCAGGCAAAGACTATGATAGGCATATTTATGAATTTTTGTCGGTCATCGAAATAAAGGCACCTGATATTAATGCAGAAATACAACTATTCGAAAACTACCATTGTTTACCAAATTTTTAGTAAAGTCCAACATGATCTATTAATCTCGTCATATTTGGTCCCTTTGGTCTACCTATTTTAGCAAACTCTACAAAAATAGCGAATCATTCAAAGGTCAATAAAAACTGATTCAACTAAAATTAATATTTGAACAACTGTCATTTGTCATTTACTTCCAAGGCTAATGAAAAATCACTTATATATATAAAAATGAATGTATTTCTATCTATCCATCGTCTGTCTGTATGTATGGGATCTCCTCCTAAAATACAAATAATTCGATCAAAATGAAATATTGGGCATGTTCCATGTAATCCTGGGACAATGTGGAAGGAAAGGCAATTGGCAAAACCTCATAGTTGAGGAGTTATAGCGAAAAAACCAACACTTTTCATGACAAACTGCACCGCAATAGTAATCGATAAGGCCCGGATTTAAGGCACCCAAATTTATAAAAATAGGCACCTAAAATAGGCTCTTAAAAACTCCCAAATAGGCCCTTAAAATCCTATTTTAGGCAGTTTAGGCAAAACAGTCTATTTATTTATTAACATTACAAACAACATATTGACCTAAAGTCTGCATTGTGAAACTTTTTCTGTTGTC
>JAOEHK010003008.1:0-11283 GCA_025447835.1 Labidoglobus nevermanni
AAATAATTAATGTAATAGGGTGCTGCTGCATTGCTGCAATTAGCTTGGAAATTCTGGGCATTCTGTTCTTTTGCTATTTTGCTATTTGCTATTTTGATTAGAACCAAACTGGAAAAGCTTCTTTCGCAGAGGTACGTAGCTGAAATTTGAATGTACTCACGCCCCCCTTGAATATCGCTCACGCCCCCCTTGGGGGGCGCGCCTCACAGTTTGGGAAACCATGCTCTAAACCCTACTCGACAATCAGTCAAGTACAGGGTTCTATTAAAAATCTACCCCCATCGTCAGTCTTTCAAGTCACGTGTGGCCTAGATGGCCCAGGCAATTAGTGAGTCCAAATTGGAATGTGGAAATGGAATTCTCTAACCCGATTAGTGTCTACCTAACTTAAAAGGGTGCTGGCGACACGACTTTGAGACGACAGCGATAGGAACTTTCCAAATGAAACTTTGAAGGAAATTTGAGCAAATAGGTTGCTGATCGTGATGTCAATTTGGAATTGAGTTAAGGCTACGATCTCAATAATGCAAGCGTTTCTTTCTTTAATTTTAGGGAGGAGCTCGCAATGAAAATTGGTTTAACCGAAGCAAGGATTCAGGTAAGCGCTCTGCACTTCCTGCGCTCGCAGCGCTGCACTTCGATTTTCGTTTCGAGACAAAGAAACGCACGTAACGAAAATCAAATGAGGGGTCATTTACAAATTACCAGCGATTACGTGCGATCACTTTGATCAAATGCAACAACCATTGAAAATTACGAATCAATTTGATCGGCGTCGCCAGCGATTGGGCTCGAGATGTGCGTTCGCATGCATTTATTTTAACAACTTCAAATCAATTGCATTTGGACAATTCCAGAACGTCACGATGATTGCATTTGCCCGGCAATTGCCGCATCGACAATCAGCTCGATGCAATTTCAACATTTCTCATTGCAAAAGTTTGCTCTGACTCTCCTGCTTGATTGTAACCTTAAAATCACAATTTTTCCCACATATTTTCAATCTTCTTTCAATTTATTCTCCTTTGCAATTCAACTTTGATTGATTACTACAAATAAACCTATCCCCTGATTTATACGGTAGATTGGTTCCACAGAAAACACAAAATTTTCTATGTAAATCCATGCAAATCGAAAAAAAAGTGGCTACTTCGCTGATTTATTGCAACATACAATTAAACAAAGACACATAGACATATATATATATAATTCTGCAACGATCGCTGGTCCATATACAATGGTATCTCGAGATACGAGCTTAATTCGTTCCATTGAATTTTTTTGAAATGCTATTAATCCGTTCCAGCTCCCAAAACACCACCTCAGTTATTTTTGATTAGATAAACGTATTTACAAAAAGAATCGCTTTATTTTCGTTACTGGTCTTCACCTTTTTCGTTAACCTTTGCACATCTTCACCTGCAGATCGTTTAAATAAACTGTCCAAGGAGGTATGTTCCTACCTCCCTTTCAGAATATCGCAGAAATTGGTTAGACAAGTTTCGTTAAGCAACTCCTATGCACGGCAAGTTGCAACTTTTTCCGGGTGATTTTTATCCACGAATTCTACAACTTTCTCCTACATTCCCAAGACCTCCTTTATATCGCTTGTAGAGATAACCTCCTCCATCTCCAGCTCCTCTTCAAAACTAATTGTTGGTTGATTCACTGTATGCTGCTGCTAATATAGATTATGTAACTCCTTGATTGTCTGCTCCTGAGACTGTACCTCGACGAATTCTTTCATATCTCTCACATCAACCTCCATAACCATGGATTTTCCCAGTGCAACAATATTTTCTATCACTGACACTTCGGGTTCCATTCCTTCAAAGGCCCTTTGAGCTTCCATGCAGAGGTTAAGCTCCTACGACTGCTCGTATCTCAAATCTTGCCCGTATCTCAAAGCAAAATATCGGTGGTTCGGCGGTTCGTATCTCAAAACACTCGTATGTCAGGGCACTCGTATGTTGAGGTACCCGATGTTCCAGTCTTCTACCCAGGCCGTCAGGATTTCTCGGTATCTCTCTGGGAACACCACTGTAAAGGCTATTCTGCTATTCCTTAATACTGTGAATGGTACGGCGGCAGCCGACAACCGTACCACGGCGAGTAGCCGTACCCCCACACCCATAATTTGTCATTAGGAACATTTCGTTGCAAATCGGGGGAAAGGACCATTTTAAAAACCGTGTTAAAAAAGTACCGTGCATATCGGGGGAAAGGTGTATTTGATACATCCAATAATATGATTTCAAAACAGAAGTATAATTTCCAAAATTTGTCATAATTTCTCGTAAATTTTATAAAATGTCTTCTATTGCTTCGCAATCTCGGCAGATAAGTTTTTTAATAAGTGATTTACTTGGTCGCACAATCTAAATTTTGGAACAGTAATCAGGTTCATAAATATCTGTATTAATTGGAATTAGTTGACTTTTGAAGGAATAGTAGTTCTAATATAAAGCATGTTTGGATACTAAATGGAAGCAAAGTAGCATTAGCTTGAGTGAAATGACTAAGCAAATGGACGTTGGCGTCTTTGGCAACATTGTAAACTTGCCCACAACGGCATTTACGTTCAGTTTCACATAACTCTGATTTGCATTGTAAATTCTTTTAATGACTGTTTTTCCCATTTATGAACACTTCATAAACATATTCATTATGAAATTTGAAGGCATGCGTTTTGATTGAAATGTATTTTTTAATTTGTATGTGATGCGGAAAATATGCAAATGGCGAATGGTAATGGCGGCCTTAATAATCACGAATAAATGGCGAAAATTCCTCGCTATTACTTCACCAGCGCTGAAATGTCGTAAATACACATCAAATCGTTGATCAAGTTCTAATCAAGAAATTATTTAAATTGCACAATTGTGCACATCATAATTGCATTAAGCGCACTTTGCAAATTGCGGCAGCGCCCTCTAGCTACACGTATGTTGCATTAATTTAATTATGCAAATCTGCGTCAGCGTCAAGTCGCAATTAGAATTGCATGCCTGCACTTGTGCGTGCTCTCTTTGCGCCTTAACTGCCGCAGGTGAGATGATGAATTGCGCTGGATAACCTCAAAACCGATGGCGCGAAAGTGAAATGAAGAGCGACACGCCGGATAGGATATCCTTGATGAGGTTGCAATTGCCAGTCGCCTAATGTGGTAATGATATTCTTCTGTTTGCGATTTGTGACCGCTGACTGAATAACGGCGCGTAATTAGTCATTACAAGCGGCAATTTATTGTAATTCGGAGCGCTGTTTAATGGCGGTGCTCGCTCTACATATCGACGACGACGCCATCTACGACGCCAGCGATAGGAATCTGCCTAATGCTGACGCTTTCAATCTGTTTCGGCCAAAGCAGAAAGCACGTTAATTACCATCGCGCAATTGAAATACCATGCAAATTTTAATTAGCTTAGCGATTGCGGCGCAGCCAAACGAATTGCGCGCGCTCGTGGGCATTAGCTTAATTGCATCAGCGTTGCGATTGTCATCGTAATTGATTTAGTCATATTTTATGCACTCAGTGCACACGCTTAATCGCATCCGATCCGATCAAGGCTCGCCGCTTGCGCGTAATCGGCGTCATCAACATAATCGAAATCATAATTTAATGCTGGATGAGATCGTAAATTAGCCGTATCCGTGCTGATTTAATTATCGATTACGTAATGGTATAATCCAACCGCAAGAACTCTGCTTGTTGCGGCTTTTGTTGCTGCCTAATCGAATTAATTCGCTGCCGGAGAACGATTCCCAACCACATTTGCCTAAGGGTAGCTGAAATCCATTGCGCTTCTTTGCATGCAACTCATGTCGATTTGGCTTCGAACCGGAAGTCACATACCTCTAGGAAACATGAATAAATATCACTTGAACAAGCTCTCATTAATAATTAATTTGCAATTACACGCTTGACTTCATTGTTTATTTGTTTAGTACAATATCTGAGAATATTCTATACTAGTGATTCCCAGAATGCTCGATATCGGTCCCTGGGAGTCCATTTTGACTTGCAGGCGCTCTACGGCAACGAAACAAGAAATTAGGGGCCCAATCTCGTAGACAGTGCTGGTGGACAAGCAGGGGAATACCCTGGGTATCGCAGATTTGCTTTGAAAAGAGGTTAGGATTCTTCATATTGTGAAAGGAACAATTAGGTATAATATGAAATTGCAAAAAGAATTATCCCACGGGATAATCTGTCAGATATGATTGATTAAGGCTTCTTGCAGTTACTGCACATAGATGGCACTGTATAAACTCGAGTATAAATATACTTCTTCTGCGAAAATGTAGTTTTATTCCATGAAAGATATAATGAACAGATTCGTATCAATTTAAGCAATCCAATCAATCATAGTAAGTGTAATGTTTCTGCTGTGAAACAAGTTCCTAGCCAGATGAACAATTAATTAAAGATTGTTGGTTTGTTGCTTACTTCATGACTCAAATGTCAAACAATCTGTAATATTGAGACAAGTTTGGCTGCGAGTTTAGAGCCGATTGAATAATTGATAATTGAGTATTTGTAGAGGAAAATGGGGTTTTGTAAGATTCGTAGCCGTGAAAAATGTTGTTTTGCACCTGCATTGTTCTCGGCGGTATTTAGACAAAGAAACGAAGCGCAGACCCCCTGAGAGTATCAGAATTAACTCAATGCTATCCAGCTGTGATGCGGGTGTTCTTTCCGTCTGCGTTTTACATTTTTAATTCGAGTATTTAATATTCGGGCGCAGATGTGTTGCGCCTCCAACAAGGCATCTTCTCAAGGCAAATAAGGCAGAGCGGAGATATGGCGAGGGCGATCTGACGATCGGCGAAATGAAACTAATCATTATAATTAGGGAACGCGCCACAGTCGAATGCATTTGCTGGCTTAATGAATTGTAAATGAGACAAAGTGTAGATTCACTCTTTTATTTACGACCTTGCTTGTAGACGCACAAATTGCTTGAAACAAATCGTAAACGGAACAAATGCGTTTGAGCACAATGGCTTTGTAATGTGCTGCAATCGAAAGCAAGTTATGTTATAGCTTAATATGATATTAGTGGATAATTAGTGCTTTTCAGTGAGGTACTTTCGAATAGAATGACAATAATATTGCTAAGCATGCAGCTGATTTCGGAGAACTTTTCCACGTCCGATGTGCTGCTGAACAAACAAATACGTAGAAATGTGCAATTCCGATGATCACGTTCCATTTGTATGCAGTTTGTGGCTACGCTCTACTTCCACATTGTCTATAATCATGCTTCGCATCAAGATAAAGCCAATAGCATATTAATTGAATTAAAATAATACGTCATTAGAGCACGCAATCATTTCACATCTCCACCACGTTGCCGTTATCTCCATCTATGATCAGTGCCTCGATTTGCATTGCATCTCATCATCATTATCATTATTAATTACAACAAAACTCACAGTGCTTACATTCCCAACAACACCATTATTTACACTTGCTCTTCTCGTTTTATGAGCGTCTCAGCGAAGCTAGAAGAAAATTGCCCTCTTCGCAATATTTGCTTGCTTTCTTATTATGAATTCCAAGACGGAAAAGTAACATGGACATATATAACAATTTTAGCTTGATAATTCCCAGCGAGATTTGGTGTAGTGCTAACGTGTATTGACTCTAAGGGACGTCGAGTGACGGTGTGCTGTGTTCGATCCCCCTCTGTGGAAAAATTATTTCGTGTTAGAAAATCGAAACTCTACCCGATAGTCATATTCTTCCAAAAAGTAGAGAACTGGAGAAGAAGGTACGATGGAAGGAGAATTAAAATGGGTGTTTGGGAGAAGAGAATAATTCGAAAATCGATTGCTAGCGGATGAATGTAGCATCTATTACAGCTGATTGCATTCACATGCGGCTGCTTGACGCCCATTTGATTAGAAATCATGTGGATTGAGAGATGCTCCTCCGGGTTGGCGGCGCATCGGAAAAAACTCTTGTCTCTTGGCGCGTTGCGGTGGCGTAGTCTGTAATAGTGATTACAAAGCGAAGCAAAACGAGACAAGCAGCGATTACAGGGCGATTTGATGCACCCGCCGTTCGGCGCAAAGAAATGAATTCGACATGTTTCTTCGCTCGTGGGTTTTCTTGCCACTCAACCCATTATTACGCCAAACATTGCGTTGACTAAATCACCATCACGTAGATAATTGCGACGCAATTTGTTTTTTTATTAGCAATCGCCGAGCCCGTCGTCCATCTCTGAGAAGACGACGCGCATGCGTATTGCGAGTCTGGAAAATGAATGGAAATTGCTCACGCATTAGCCGCCATCATTACACAACTGTTACTAGCTTTATTCTATTCCTGCTTGCTTTCCCCTAAATTAATTCACTTTCGTAATTTGCCTATTTTGCTATAAATAAGCAATAAATGCGCTTACAACATCAAATATTAGCAAGTAAAATGATTGTTGCTGTGGAAATGAGTAAAATAAGAGGCCTACTGGGACTAGAAATGCTAGCAAGCAATTATTAGCCCAGAAATAATGCGGTTTTCGAATATGAATTGCAAATAAAAGGAGGGCATAAATTGACAATGTCGACGAGCAGATGAGGAAATTCAGGTGAATAATAAATAAATCACGGCGAAATTTCCATCTACGTTCGTCGGGCGAATAGTCAAAACACGTGTCGTGCGAATTGGAGTGAAATGAGCGCAGACGTGAAGTGAAGCGACGCGTGTTCCACGAATGACATGCGCACACATGTATCGCTCAATTAGTGTTATTAGTTATTTAATTATTCGACGGCGTGCGCAAGGGCACGAAACTGATCGGCATGATTGTCTTTGGCATCAGCGCGCAGACGGCCGCTGTTAATCACGATTATTACCACTCACTCGCTCGCTCATTGCATGCCCCGATCGCTCCTGTTGCTGCCTGTTTGCAGTTCTTGCCCAAGCCACGAAAAACGCATTGCACTTGGGCCGTAATTGCCCCTCATTTGTTGATCAAGTCGACACTGCTTCCTGGAATTTGTTAGTTGCCCTCATACGCGAAATGCATTCTGCATAACTCTGCACCGAGTGTTGCCGAATGCGATGCAGGCGATAAACGGAAAGCGGAAGCGAATCGAAACGCCATTTTCGGGAAACGCAACGCGGAGAGGAAGTGCACGCTCATTACGCGGCCTGTCATTACGTTCGCCATTAGCATGCTAATTATTTCGATAAATAAATACGCGGCTGCCGCAGAAATCCGTGAGATTCCGAGAACGAGTCGAGATTGCCGCAATTAATCGTCGTACAATCACATGTTCCTGGCTGCGGCGGCATTCGGCTACTGACGCATTCATTGGAAATGCGAATTCCAGCCAAGTGTGATTAACGAGAGGAAGTTGTGTGGACACACGAAGCCGAGTGAAAAAAAAACGAGGAAAAATGCGAACGGCTACTGATGTAATTGCAGCAGCATTTTGCTGGTGCACGAAGAAAGGCAGGAGCATGCGCACCTTGCAGGATGGTGCAAGATAATGAGGATGAGAAATGCCATTTGTGGTGCAGATGCGCATTTCGAGCGCGTTTCCACTCATTACGCGCTTCATTTAGTCGCTATCTTACACTCCATTTCCGCAACGAAAGGATAATCGAGAGCTCCTTGAGAATTAAATGGTGGTTGTCATTAATATGCCCTTGAAAAGTTTCGCATTAGCCTTGGGACGAAGAGATTCTGTTAGCAGATGAGTGCAGCTATTAATTGCATTCTTAGCGTGTAGACGAAATCGGTTACGGCAGGCAATCAATCATCTTGCATTATAATCAATCGGCTCATAGTGAGTGGACACGAATTAAGCGAACGCGATACTTGATATGAGCGAACGAGTGCGAAAAGAAAAGGAAAACGGCGAGACACCTGATTGCCGAGAAGCGGCGTGGAATGCTAATTATTTTAATGCTTTTAATGACGCTTAATTGCGTAATGATCGTGCGGTGATTTTTCAATGCAACCGCATTCGCATTACCAACACGGTTTTCTTCACGTAACAGCTTCTTGCTGTGCGCATCGAACCTATTCGCAATTTACGCTAATTTCTTTATTTCGTTCTTGCCGGCAATTAAACTGCAATGTTGTCTTATGCGAATGGGCAATGAGGAAGGCACTTTTCCGGCACACGCAGCATGAGATGAATGCGAAAATTTGGCGGCAATTGTTTAACCGATGCGAGTGCAAGTCGCAAATTGACGAATGGCATTCCAATGCCGATTCCGCTGTTGACATTGATTGTTATCAGGTGGCTGTAATCGCTCTGTGTCGGTTTTAATTAGTCAGCGCAGGTGCGCGCCTACTTTATTCACGTCTCGCCCGACCTGAGCGAAAATGATCAAATGCGGGTTTCTAATTGTTATTTATTGGAAATGTTCACATTGTTGCCGGCTTCTGTTCGTTAAAATTTAATTGACTCGTTATGATAGCCTAATTTAGGTCGCTTCTTCTGTGCTCAATCCGGAAGACATCGTTGCGAGGCGTTGCCAAGCCAAGTTTCGCAACGTTGCGAAATTTCATGCGGTGTTTACCGTTTATTTCTTCGACAATTTATGCGCCTGATAAAATGTATGAAATTCTACACATAAAAACTGCTTGCACGCAAATTTTTGTTTTTGCCCGGCCATAAAACGTAAAAATGAAAAGGAGTCGCAGCTGTAAACCGAAACGCGTTCATCCGCAGAAATTCGCCGCCAACTCGCAATATTTCGTGTGCAACTTCAATATGTTAAAGTTCGTGTAGCGCAACTTATCCGGCTTCGAATTATTTCTTCACCGTTTCTGTCACACTGCTTTCCTGTGCAACACAATCAGATGTCTACTCGACTTTCATTTCACGTCAAGATCCATTAAGACTCATTATTTCGCTACAAGTCGGAGAATTACAGGCGCAAAGCAACAATTACTCTTCATATTCCTTAACATTTATGCGAGTGATTAAATTAACGCCAATGATAATTTGTGATGGCCGTTACCAATAAAGCAGGAATATATGGCGGATGATATAGATTGCCTTGGATGATTTCCATAATCTGATAAGTATGGCCAATTTATTCTCGTCTTCTTCAAAATATAACCGACCACAAAGTATTATTATTATTTTACGATGGATATTTATAACAGACATGATCGCAGCTGTAATCAATCTTGAAGAAAACGCAAATCATTTAATTATAATTACTTAATTAATGACTGGCGCATTAAATGCAATGATTCAGCCACTTATGAGACATATGCACGAGTTGTTCGTATGGAAAATTTCCTAAAACAATGACTCAACATCAAACCGTCGCGGAATATGTATTCAAGTCAGTACGGTAAAATGATAATCTGAGCGAAACCCTCTTTAATCAAGCATCTTTCATCTTGCAGGTATGGTTCCAGAACAGGCGCGCAAAATGGCGCAAGCAGGAGAAAGTTGGGCCGCAGGGCCACCCCTACAATCCGTACTTGTCGCCGACGTCCGGAGGTCCTCCGGCATCAGTGGTCGCGCCGACGCTTCCCAATCCGTTCAATCTGCCGTTCGGCTTGCGGAAGCCCTTCGACTCGCTGGCCTTCCGGTATCCGCCTCACGTGCTGCCCGGATATCTGCCCGCGCCGCCGCATTACCACCGAGCCGGGGCGCCGACCCTTCTGCCGCCAGCCGCTGCCGCCGTCGGCCTCTACCCATCCGCCAGCTCGTTCCAGACGCTCCTGGCGAACATATCCGCCGCCCAGCGGCCCAAGCTGCCGCCACCCGCCGCTCCCGAGTACCCTGGCAGCGCGTCGCCGCCGCTCTCGCCCAATCCGTCGGCAGGATCGTCGGCGCCAGTGTCCCCGCAGGACGCGGACAGGCGCAGCTCCAGCATCGCCTCTCTGCGATTGAAGGCGCGCGAACACGAGTTGCGATTGGAGATGCTGAGGCAGAACGGTGATCTCATTAGTTAGATAAGCAACGGGTTCGAGGGTCGCAAGCATCCCGGTAGAGAGAGAGAGAGAGAGAGAGAGACAGCATGAGAAAACCGAAAACATAATGAAGTAATGTGATTGCGAATGCAAGTGTTCGTGAAACGAATTCCGTCCATGATGTTCTTATGGGCATTGCACAATCCGTTCTGATCGTTCGGCGTACATTGAATTAGCAATAAATTACGAAGCACTGAACTGTAGCGTTTTCGGGTTCGTTTAACTGTTAGATAGTAGCGAGAGGAAATATTTGCCCACCATGGCTGTAGCCAATCTCTTCTGATTTGCTCTTCTTCTTTCTGAAACGGTTCCACATTTGATGCGCAACTTCGGTTTACGATGTAAAAACAATGTTAAAACACGTACTTTATGTGAATGTTTAGTTGCTAGTAAATTATAGTCTTAATAATTGATTATTGGATAGCTGTTTTCATTCTTCTTTAGTTTATCGATATAGGTAGGCATGGATTAGTAACGCGCCAAGATTTTCGAGTAACCTGCAAGGACCTGTACTAATTATTAATTTGCTATACATCCATATGGGAGTAGAAGTCATTTATTTGCAAACCAACATGTATTATGCATTGACACGTCGAATGGAAATTTATTGCGATCGCCCACCTCAGTGCATTAATCTTAATCAATGCAATTGTTTGAGACGCATTCTAAAACAAAGCAATTGTACAAGTATTGTTGTATATTAAAGTATAAAAATATAAATAAATGAAATTTTAAATCGAATCTGAGTCTTTTCTTACCAACTGAATTACTACCTTTTCACATTAAATAGAGATTAAGTGCAATTTGGGTTGTTAGTGTATTTAGTCTAGTGCAGTGTAGCATAGCGTAACATAATGTAGTGTAGTGTAGTATAGTGTAGTGTAATGTAGTGTAGCTTAGTGTAGTTTCATCTAGTGTAGCGTAGTATAGGGGAGTGTAGCATACTAAAGTGTAGTGTAATGTAGTCTAGTGTAGTTTAGTGTACTGTAGCGTAGTATAGTGTAGTGTAATGTACTATAGCGAAGTATAGTGTAGTGTAGATTAGCGAAGTATAGTGTGGTTTAGTATAGTAAAGCGTAGTTCAGTACAGTGTAGCGTAGTATAGTGTAGTGTAATGTACTGTAGCGAAGTATAGTGTAGTGTAGATTAGCGAAGTATAGTGTGGTTTAGTATAGTAAAGCGTAGTTCAGTACAGTGTAGCGTAGTATAGTGTAGTGTAATGTACTGTAGCGAAGTATAGTGTAGTGTAGATTAGCGAAGTATAGTGTGGTTTAGTATAGTAAAGCGTAGTTCAGTACAGTGTAGCGTAGTATAGTGTAGTGTA